>WAAE01021788.1:0-45944 GCA_013400495.1 Nicator chloris
TTTCTAGCATCCATTTAAAACCACTTCTGCCCCAACTACAATCTATGGATAATAGCAACCATAATTTGCAGCCTGATTTTATTTGAATGGATCTAAAATTGAGACTTTTTTTTTAATCCTCTCCCTTGTGTTTAGCCCTTTATATATTTATTTTACCTTTATTTCATTAGGCTAAACAATACAAGCTCTTCTAGCCTTTTCTCACAAAACAAGCTGTTGAGCTCCCTGCTCATTTTAGCAGGTATTTTTTGAGCCTGTGTCAGGCTCACATTCACATGGTGTTGGAGATGGGTTTTCAGAGATGTATGTGGTGTTCCAGGGATGGCATAAAACCTACAGTGGCCCTGAGAGAAATCCTGCTGCTGCCTGTGAAGCCTTCCTTCATCAGGGGATCACCTCTGCTCGCGCTGCTGTCGTACCGTGGAATGACACATCTGGAGCGTCATTAAGACTGAATCTTCTCCCACATGTGTGATTGTGAGCCTGAGCTCTGTGTGATATGTGGATATTGATTCTCCTGACCCAGCTTTTCTGTTCAAAGTACGATGGTAGCACGAGGTCGAGCAGTTTTATTGTCCAGTGTACAGCTGGCACTTTCTGATAACAGTGATTTTCAGTTCCACGTGCTTCTTCCTGTTAGCCACTGTGCTTTTCCCCAACTTCCCCTCTTGTCCTCTCTCCCAAAGGTTTGGGTAGGTTTTGTTTTGTCATGGAGTATTATCTTCAATAACTGTGTTGCCCTCATGAATCAGTTTGATTTCACCTTACTGAATTTTCTAGGTAACTAAAGTACCCATTGCTACACATGGAGCTGACAGAAGAGAGCTCTAATTCACCTGTATTTTTGCTCATTATCCCTCCTTCTCTTCCATGCTTCACACTTCTTAGTTTCTTTTCAGAGTTCACATGGTTGTATTTGAAGTCTTTCTTGTCTTTTACCTTTTACTTACAAACCAGATCCAGGTAGAAGTTGTTAAGATAAAAGGGATGAAAATTTGCCTTCTCTTTGTTTAGTGTAAAACCTCCTCTACAGATGGCCTTCTGTTTTCAATTTCACAAGGCATTTTCCTTTTGAAATACAGTTACGTAAGATTTATAAATAAACCCCCCAAACTGAAGTACAGTACAGACCTCACAGACATATTGTTCATCTCCACAGTTCACAAGTCAACTTCTGATCATTCTATCAAGAAATTAATTTGGTCCCCAAATGTACCAGAACTGTTTTAGTGTCTACCATTTTCTACTGAAAATACCACATAATCTCATTTCTTTGGAGACTGCATGCTGAAATGTTATCTGCCATCCACCAGTCAGGTATGCCTGGGTTCTACCATTTAAATTGCTTTTCCCCTCATGCCCGAAAACTTGAGTACAAACCAGCTGACCTTATTTTTAGTTCATCATAAACGTACAAAGTAATTTCACATTAACCTTCTTTTCTTTTTTATAATGTAATTTTTCTATTTAATCCTTGCCTGCCACTTCGCCATATTTCCAGTAAAGATGTAAAAATCTATCTGCATAGCAATAATAATCGGCTTAGTACTTCTGTTTTGCTGCCAAGTTTCTTGTACAACAGTCAACAAAGCATTTTAGTTACTTCTTGCTGACTTCATCCAGTTTTCTAGCTGGGTTACATATGTTGACCACCACTCCAATCCCCATATTATTTTACTTCCCTCTGCTCCATGCTCTAGCCCCCAATTTGTGTCTTTACCCTTTACTAAATAAAACAATTTTATATCCTACAGAGACATAAATATGCTACAGAGACACAAATATGCTTAGCTAACCACATTTTGCATTTAAAAATTAACTAATTTACTGGTTGAACTCAGGAGCTAATGTTGATCACTTCTCATCACCAAGCCCTTCTGTACTTTATCATGATCTCATAACTCATTTTTATTCATACACTGAAAGAGAAAAGAAATCATTTTACTTTTTTCAAATCTAAGCAGTGAACTGAAGTTAAATGACTACAATAAAATAAGAAGAATAAAAAAATCTTTGACTCTACAGTAACCCTCTATCAAAAGCTTCTTTAGCTTACTCTAGATTCAAACGTTGAGTTAGTAAGGTGGCCAGTTCTGTCTGTTCCCCTTAACTTTCAGCAGTTCATATTTTAAAAAGCTTTTTCATTTACTTTGTATGATTTTAAACCAAACTGAGAAATTTATTAAGGAAGTGTAACATTATTAATTTCAATTAGGTCTACTTTTCAAGAGAAATGTATGAATTTAGTGAAATATAAAGCCTGTGGTTTTATCTTTCAAATCAGGTTTGTTGTTTTAAATTTGTGATAGTGATACAAAAGGTAGTTGCTAAATATTTATTAACTGCTGAAAAGTAGGTAGATGGCACTGTATGTTTCTAAATCAGATACACAAGTGTCTGACAAGCAGACACTGTCACTGACACTGTCAGTGACACTGACAGTGTCACTGTCACTGTTCAACAACTGTCTTATCTGCCAACACAGCAACTGGAACAGACCTGCTGTCTCATCACACTTGTTGCCCGCAGTGCTACTTAACTACATCCTAAACACCCTTCCCCTGAACCACCAAAGACCAAAGTTGGGCTCCCTACACTCAGGCACATAATTTGGGGTTGAAATGTCTGGGATTTCATAGCCTCATCAATATAATGTTCAAGAATGGGAAACATTTAGAAAGCATGTCTGTGTACTGCTCCACTCATTATTACACAAATACATTCAATGAATGCATTTTTGAAGGTGCAATTTCAAAGTCTAGCTCTACTGTCATGTTTTCATTCAGATTTTTTATCCAGCTATAATGCTCTTACTTTATTTATACTTCAGACAAAACTCTCAGCAAGAGGGCTCAGGATCCATTATTTTAAACCAGTGAATCACTGGAAGCAGTAAGGAAAAAAAAAGTAGGAGAGTGAGATGGCCTGTAGTGAAAAGAAATAGTTGATCTGTTAACAGATAACAGGATTGGAAGGCATTGGACCTTACAGTACCTTTTGTGCAACTGCTTTAAAAGTGAATTTAACTAAAAGAGAGGCAGTGTAAACACCAATTATATGATATGGGGACAGCTCATCTGTACAAATTTTCCCAGAATTTATCAAACCATATCAGATTTACCCTAACCCTTCAAAACATCTTAAGTTTGCCACTAAAAGTACATCACATAAGTGATAAATGGTGCTCCCTAAGGGACATTAAACTTTTCATACTATTTTATTAGCAAATCTAACTAGTCCACCACACTTTCTTCCTGCCACAGGGAGTTCTGAGTTATCCCAAAGCATCTATAAGCTGTCAACCCACACTTACATTTTTCACACTATATAAAACCAAGTTCAACAAGAACTTGTCAAAAAATGTCAAATACAATTATTCTCTCTTTCCCACATCACTTTCATTTTCTACCTATGAATCTGCTCAAACTTCAGGTCTGCAAGGCATTCAGACATAGCACTGACACATCAAAACGGGGCTCTCCTGCATTCTGTACAGGAGGACACGACCACTGGAGAATCACTGACTTTCACTCTTAGCACAGTGTAATCTATTTCCCTGTACAAAAGCCTGAAAGCCTCACCATTTGTCATAAACCTCTCTTAAATAATTCTTCCTAAATCAGCTGAAAATTTATCCATTACCTCCTTTTATTAACTCTAAGGGATGAACTGAGATCTTACCATGGCTTTTGGCCTTCTCTCTGCATATGGCTGGGTAAGGGAGGACCCATCCTAAAAATCCTGTCACAATCAGAGAGCTGACTTGGATGGGAACAGCACTTCACACCAAGACACTGTTGCATGGCATCACACTTTATCTGGAAGCCTGATGCTAAGGACTACAATCAACACTTCATCACAAACTGCAGTCAATCGGAACAAACCAATTATTTTTGATGAAAAAGTGTTTGGAAACACTTTTTGAAAGTGTTTTGAAATACTTTCCAGTGAAGCAAGAAGCTCCTTTTGCATTTAAGGCACTGAAACTCTGAAGGTTCACAGCTCTTCTACAGAAGGGGAGCAAAGCAGAAAGAAACTGAGTCTGGCCACAATCAACTATTTGCATTTCAGGGTATGTGAAAACGCATGGAAACGGTCAAACTGGAAGGGAAGGCTGTCTCCTTTGGCTGGACTGTTTCTAACTGTTCCTGTATCATGGGAGTGGCTCTTTGGCAGTCACTGTGTGCAGCCCAGGGCTGCAAACCACAGCCAGGGCAGTCCAATGAGGGTGGCACAAGGACTGAAGCATACAGATACTCAGTAAGGAAAGGCATGTGTGTGAATCCGTATCTGCCTTGGGAGAGGAGGAGTTGGCTTGTCCAAACACTCAACAAATTACAAGAAGTATTTGAAAACTTCTCCCCACCGCTGTCCAAGATCAAGCCAAACATATTTTTAAGTTGGAATATGTGTGAATTGATTCTGCTGTTGTTGAGAAAAATGTCCCCTGCAACACCCTGCCCATCAGACCACACCACACTTGCTCAAGGTCGGGTGGGATCAGAGCTCTTTTGGAATCTCAGTGGAGCTCTTAAGAAGGAAAAACACCTAAAGGAGCGTCAGACCTCGTCAACCCTCTCTCTTGTTTCATCTTATGAGTGGGAGAATGTAACAGAAGTTGAGCTGTGGTAGTCCTGGTTTCCTCCTCCCATATGGCCCCTTCTAGTCTGAGATGAGCTCAAGATATCAAGAATATAACCTTATTGAGGAAGAGATTTTGTTGAATCATTCTAGAGACCTTCCCCACATTCATCTGTGAAAGCCAGATCAGAAATGCACTTCTGCAGGTATTCATGAGTACATTTATTTGCTCCAAAGAACCTGCAAAAAATACAGGATATAGAACATGCTCTGAGGCTTGAGTGTGCTCCACTACTGTAATTGTTAATATTTCCACTAGGAAATGTATCCTAAAGTCCCAGAGAGCGTTAGCTGGTTAGCTGATTCTGGTAATGTTAACCAGCAACTTCTGGTGAGTTGACTATTCCTTACTTGAAGAGTTATTCTCAATTAACTGCAAAGGAAATGCTTGCTGAATTAGTTGTTTCAATTGGGTTAATGATTGTTTGGACAAATTATACATTACAACAGCACCTGCTGCAGAATTTGGACAAAATGATCTTAACACCTGTAAATTTACTGTAAATACATTCAAACTTTCATTGTAGTTTGATACATTTTTAGCTCCTTGTAGGATTTTTTTATTCTTCACAGATGATTCTCCCATCAAAGCTTAGTCAAGGATGGAATAAATGTATTTAGAGTCCTATTTTAACTTCAAAAAAAAAGATTTAAAAAAAAAAAAAAAAAGGCATGGTTTAGTTTTATATATAGATATTTATATATGCATGCATTNGAACCAACCACTGTGCACTCCTTCCTAATAAACTGAAAATCTTTTAGATAAAAAAAGCATGGTGTCCATGTGTGTGTGCTTATTTTATCCCAGTCACTTCTTCACAACAGCAAAAAAGTCACAGCACATTTAATTTGCTGATGTGTCTGGGAAAGTTTTCTATTTCTATCCAGTTCTCTTTCCTGCTCTCTGCTCCTACCTTTATTTTTCTCTCTTAAAGTGCTTACTTTCTCCTAACTTTTTAAAGAGTCTGTGCTTTTTTTTCCTCAGTTTTCCTTCCTCATTTTCCTCTCCCCAACATTTCATTTTTCTCTTAACTCATGTCATCACATAGGGGATTGTTTCCATTTCTAATTATAAATCTAAATCTATTTCACTTATTGAAGTTTTTGTCAAAGACCATCATAGCTTCTTAACTGAAGGGAATCCAACAACACACCAGAATGCAAACTATCTCAGTCTTAAGACTGGCCAGATTTCAGCTGATTTTCCTGCACATCAGCTTATCAAAGCTTCATCCAAGACCTGTTTGCTGGACTCTGCTGAGCACTCAAGGGAAACAGCACAACTGAAACAGAAAAACAGAGCTTCAAATGAGTTTGCTGATGACAGGGAAAACAGCAAGGGTCCAAAAGTATATTACAGTCAGAAAAATAAGAGGAGAAAGTACCACAAAAGGTAAGTATGAGAAATACTCCAATTTGCAGAAATTTCCCTGCCCAGCTGTAATTAAAGTTGCCAGAATTGGAGTTCTTTCATTCCCCTCCACCCCCTGTAATGGTATTTCTCTGTCACTAATGGCTTCTTTCAAAAATTACATCTCAATTAAGTTTCTTCCTGGTATATCTGAATGTAACTTTTACCATCTTGCCCTGAGTGCAGCTATAAAAACAGACCTTGTATTTTGCATGTTTTTGACCAACACAAAATTCAATTAGTAAAAATAACTATCTGTGCTCCAGAAACTGCACTTGAATTTTCCTGTTGGACTCTACCTCTGTGTTGGTTTATAAATAACTTTACACTTCCACAGCTTGGTGAACTAACACAGGCAAGTGAAAATTTGGCAGTTTTAGCTCATTCTTTGTCTCACTGTAAAGCTACAAAGCATTTAACTTCTCTGCTTGGACAATATGGTGGCTAGTAGAGCACTCATCTATCTGTGTGAACACAAATGGAACAAATCCAATCTTATTCCATCGGGACTGTCATCCTTGAGGTTTTGTAGCTGTACTTCTGTATGTGAAGTATAAACACCAAAAGGGCAACTTTATGGAAAGTTAAGACATGCCATCCCTGGGTCATCTGTCCCAATTTATTGAGCCTTTTAAAGTTCATAGTTGTGTCAAAGATGAAGAAGCAAAGGCTATGGTGGCCTTGGTGAATCTGCCTCTGGAGTCTGGAGGTGAGGGAGAATGATCCTGAGTAGCCCTCACACTCCTTTTAAAGCAAGGGAACTCACTCCCCAACATGCTCACCACAGGTCCCTCAAAGCATGTCAGAAGCATTTATCCTCCTTCTCTTCCTCCTCCTCTTCCTTCTCCTTCTCCTCCAGCCCACCCACAAACCTTCCTACTTCAAAATGAGCAACAGATTGCATCTTTTCACTCTGCTTCTGAAATGAGAGCTGACTGCTCTTTGACAAGATGCACAACAGAATCATTTGCACAGGCTGACAAGCTGCTTCTTAAAATACTTAAGAATTGTAACATCAGGATTTTAGGCATCACTTTTCGTGGTGAATGATCATGTTTGAGTACCTATTTCTGGCCAGACTTGTGCTTTTGCTGGCTCATGAGCTGCCACACAACAGAATTAAGCTTATAAATGCCACAGGATATTTGGGCTGAACTTGAGTTTGCAGCAACATTTGATGAGCCATGAAGTTGTGGGTTCTGCAGCTTTGCTGGGGTCTGTTCTAATTAGGAGTCCATAGGCAAGGGCACTGGGCCCTGTGCTCTGGGAACAATTATCTCTTAAATTCTCAAAAAAAAAAAAAAAGATGGATCTATAAATCTCATTTACATCTAAAATGACCTATAATCTGAGTCTTCAGCCTCTAGTACCATACCAAAGTTGTCTCTTTTTGTGTGAAGAGGCTTAATGACAAAATAACTGTTCAATTTCCTTCTCCAGATTAAGCTGTCATTGTTTAAAATACTTTTTTGGTTCCTTGCAGTGGAAATGAAGCTAATCCAATGCATTTCTATTTTTTAAACTTTTCTGTTATTTTCTCCATCACAGTCTGACAGATCAGAGTAATGACTTCTTTCAGAGATTAACACCAGATTAAATTTTTTAAAACTCTTGGAAGTAACTCAAATGTCTAATGCAATATAGATTCTACCCTTTCCCTTCCTCAGGCCATAACCAATGGAAGGGAGAAATAAATCTTATACTGCAACATAATATTAAACTGAAATTGGATGCAAGACTAAAATACCACCACCGTCATTTTTGTTATATGCTGCACTGTTTTCTTGCATATTCTACTGTCAAGCAGTTGAGCTTCAGCTAAAGCACTTGCAAGAAGCAACCAACTCGTAACGTGAAAATTGTCATTTCAAACCTAAGCAAAAGAAAGACAAACCATCTCTAATAAAAGTTTGATCTCTTAATTTCTATATACTGTCTCCAAAAGCTAAATTACAAGCTGCAAAACACTGCAAAGGAAAATAGAGTAATACTTTTTTTAAGGCATGAGATTTTGGCCAAATTCAATTCTCAAACCTCCTGGGTAAATGAGAGACTGAGTCAGGCTCTAATAAACATATATAGTAGCTCTCAATGACCTCAAAACTCTCAGAATCTCAATGATATTACATTGATCTTACAATGGAAGTAGGACTTAGCTGTTTCTTCAGGTTCAAAAAGAGTGATGCGCAACTCGGACAGAAAGAACACACATTACTTACAAAAATGCAGGCCTGCATAATTGAATTTGTTTTGACTTCCCTGCCCCCTCCTCCCTAATCTCATCTGCATTTAAACAGATACAGTTTTTTGTAAGCTGCTACCTTAGTGAAAGTGTAAAGAGTGGTCTAAAACTGGACAGAGATTTTTTTGGGGATTGCTTTTTAAAGGCACATAAAGAACAGCCCAGTGCAAGCTCAGAGTCCTGAAATCCTTTGCTTTAAGAAAGATTCTTTTCAACAGGACTTTCCAGACATTTTATATGTATTAACTCAGCAGGACTAAAACATCTGTACAGGCTGTACATAATTTTAGGCTGTAAATGTGATGGCACATGCCATATTCCACTGGCTTAGTTGTGCACACACCCCTACACACCTATGGGAATGCCAGTCACTAGGCACAGTCATTTCAACACAAGCAGAATGGCACTGAAAAGGTGGTTGATGTATATTTATCCACTCTTTATCACAGTACAAGAATTCAGGAGACTCAAATATAACTATCAAAAAGTAAAAAAAAAAAAAAAATCCAAAAGATAGATTTTTTTTTAACTGTAAATGAACTAGGGAACACATTGCCAAGGGTTGGTGGTTTTGTTGTCGTTTTTTTTTTAGTGAATACTTGCATTCTCATCAATGTAGTGTGAAGAAAAGGGAGTAGACTAATTTTGGGGAAAATTAAATCAATCTATGAAGCTATTAAAACAAGGACACCACCTCTGACATAGGAAATCTTTAAGTAATACATCAGAGAGTGATGAAGAAGTGTATCAAAGAAGCCCCACTGTGCATACTTTTGCTTTCAACAGTATTCTCTTCTGGCCCAGCTGAATGAACCTTTGATCTGACCTAGTGTGACTGTCTGTCACATTCACCTTTACAAAAGTGCCACCAAGCACAGAATCTCTTACAAATTTATGACATATCTGGAACACTAAGATATTGTTACTTTCATTTAGCATGAATTAGAAATCCACATAACCAGATTCACCTAGACAAGTCACTTGGAAACACAATCTTGACAAGACCTCTGACACACTATTCAAGAAAGGAACCATTTGTGAAAGCTCCTGTTGAATAATTACATGACTAAGGCATACAGAAAGCTTGTAGTCTAAAATGCTAAATTGCATATACAGTCATATACAGTTTGAACTATTAATAGCAGGATCATACCAGACTTATAAATCATTTTGGCTTGATGAACCTCTATTTATATTAAGACACTAAGGCTCTTTCAATAAATGTGCATCAGCAGGAAAAAACTACAACCTAAATCCAGGTGGTACTAGGCACCCTCAACACATCAGAAGCAGAGCTGAGGTAGTCATAGCACGTTTTATATTTGTCAAAGATGTTGTCAGCAGAACATATTAAACAAGGGATTGCCTGAAAGCTGAAGCAGTCAATTTTAAGCAGAAGTAGCCAGTTCAACAGCAAGACTGAATTGTTTCAGATCCACTTGCACAATTTTTAGAGTTCCTTCTGGAACCTTAAAACATTTCACAAAGGGATCAGGCCCTAAAATGAACCATGTTTTTCTTAGAAAACCGTTCAGTCTAACAAAAATGCTGCAAATGAGTGGAGCATTTTAATATCTGAAGTCTCATCTTATATTAAAAATTAGTACTAGAAAAAATGTAACATTCATGGATAAAAGATAAAATGATCACCTAAAAACAATGGTTTTCTTTGTTTTAAATTATAGTAATATAACTGAGGCCAATCAATTAACACTGTGATTTCATAAAATTATTAAAAAGTTTGGCCTTGGAAAGCAAGCAAGGAACATGGTCTAAAACCTGCAGTTTATCCAGAAAGTGTAGAAGTTAGAGAGATAGAAAAGTACTACATCAGTGTTACCAATACATTTTGTAAATCTAATTATAGGTGCATCATCATAGAACAAAAATACAATACCCACACCCTACCTATTAAACATTTTTACAGCCCTGATAACCATTAGACCTGGGAATGAAATTAGGAAGGTGCTACAGCTGCAGAACTACCTGCAAAAATAAGCAGCTCTAAGGGACTTGAAAAAAGAATAGGAAAAGGTGTAGATTTGTAAAGAAGTTCGCAGCATTTAATGACAGATCTGAAGTAGAGCCTGCTAAGTCTACTGCAGCCTTTCAAGGCACATGGAGTTTGCTTGGTGGGAAAGCCAAACTGGATTTTTAATAAATAGCATAGCCTGGATTTCAAAGGGCATTGGATTCAACCTTCTGCTTCTAGGCATAAGTACAGATTTGGTGTAATTTTAGATAATGTCTTTGGACTTAAGACTTCAGAAACAGAACCTTGTTTGAGGCATAACAATACAAATGGCTGCTTTTACTTCAAAGCAATGTTTAAAAGGTTTCAATAATAGAAACATTCAGCTAAAGCAAGAAAAGGATGAAACTGCAATGACAGAAATATCACCACAAATCCTCCCCTGCTTTGTGCAGTGTCATTTCCAATGCACTTCAATGACTGCACAGAGAAAGAATGCCAGGGCATCTATTATGGGATCACATGAACATGCATATTTATCATGGAAGTACAAAGCCTCTTCTCAATTTCTATTTTAACAATGACAGAAAATTCACAGAATAAAGAATACGAAATTGTTATTCTTTATCCTTCATTTATAGTGCAATATGATTTTAAAAAGAAATTTTAAACATGACATTTCATTTTCAGTTTCGGTGCAGTTTTATTCAGTTTTAACATTATTTAACTCTAAGAAATGTGGGAAATCATCTCCAATATTTTAATAAATTTTAATAGAAGACTACAAGTACATCCTTGACAAGCCAATGAGGCAGAACCAAGACCACAGAAAATAAAAAGTAAAGCTGAATAACCACTAGCACTTGTTTACTTATTCTCTCCCAAAAGGAATGTCTAAATCCTCACTTACACATCCCACTCAGAGGTCTGTTACGGTTATTTTCCAAACCAGAACTTTTGCCTTCAGATCTCTTCACTGTGGCATACTATACCTAACAGAGACAAAATGGAGTTATTTGCTTCATGCTTATGAACTTTGTTTAAATAAGGTTCCCCAATACAGTAGTGATTGTCCTCCTAAAAGAAAATGGAAACACTTGTCTTGTAATCCCTGCTCAAATAAAAACACCACAGTAGCTGGCTTAAATACATCCCATTCAATAAAACCTCTTGGCTTTGGGAATCTGTATGTCATGTCTTCCTGTAGTGACAAAAACCTTCTTGCTTTCATCACTTAGATGAGGTAGAAAACCTTCTGAGTCCAGGTGCAACGTCCTGGCATGAAGCTGGTGTGATGAAGAGTCAGGCTGTTACTGTGTCATGATGATGATACAATTGCTATAGACAATGCTTCCCACAACCATTAGCTTCATGCACTAAGTTTAATACACCTCACTACTTACTTTGACACAAACACTTGCATATGATTATGTTTTATAGCTCAATAATTAACATCCATAAGCTTTATATGAAAAAGAAACTCTTCCTGACCAGTGGCACGATATCTTCAGATAGGTAAAAAATGTCACAATGCATTAATTTCTGCCAATATAGGTAGGTTTTATAAAATGGTAAAAACAATTGATGAAAGAGAACCCTTGAAACAATACAGTAATATTATCTAATGATAGCAGTTTACTTGTCTCTGGCTGTAATCTGCACGAGAGTAAGGAAGGATGGATGACTTTAGGATGCTTCCCTAAAGTCAACGGTGCTACACTGATCTACTCAGCTGAAGTTCTCCCACAGCCAGTTTTAAGCAGCCCTAATATATTTTGGGTTATGAACACATACAGCATTTCCAAAGGACAGTGACTTTGGAAATTGTCTGGACTACAGAGGGTGCTTTAATGAACAAGATGCTTTGTAAGAGAAGAAATATACACTTCTCTCCAATTTCTGTGTTGTATTACATTTCTTGCTCAAGTTCTCCTTAGACACTCACCTATATTTACCATTCTAATTTTCTGATCATGGGAAGTTAATTTAAAAATGCAAAAAAATATTTTTCCTACCATGTACACCCAAACTTAAAATTCTAGTCTATCTGCATTTTCCTCAGTCTTGTATGAAGACCCCAGGCAAGGATTCTGTAGGCTAGATGATGCTGTTCATTACACCTTCAAAATCCTGATGAATGACTTCTTCCTTTACAGCCTATCAGCTCAGTCCTTGCACAGATGTATTAACTCTATATGAAGCAGAATGATTCATTATGTGTTCATAGGGAAGATGTAAACTGTGCATCACAAGTAAGATGCAACTAAGCTGACAAAAAAGATGCTACGGCCAGAAAAGTTATCCCTGTGCAAAAGGGTTATATCTACTGTATTCCACCTCCTACTGCTTCCATCTCCCCTCTCTCTGTTGAATGATGCTTAACTTGCATTCTTTGGTAGGATTTACCTACCTGTCAACATGCTGTTCATATAAGCATTAATTGCAGATCATAGAATGGTTCAGGTTGGAAGAGACACCAAAGAACGTCAAGTTCCAACCCCCCGCCATGGGCAGGGACACCTCCCACTAGGCCAGGTTGCTCAGAGCCCCATCCAACCTGGCCTTGAACACTGCCAGGGGTGGGGCAACCACAGCTTCTCTGGGCAACCTGTTCCAGTGTCTCATCACCCTCACAATAAAGAAATGCTTCCTAATATCTCATCTAAACCTACTATCAATTTGAAGCCATTCCCACCAGTCCTGTCACTATATAATCTTGTAAAAAGTCTCCATCTTTCTTTTAGACTCCCTTCAGGTACTGAAAGGTTGCAATTAGGTCACCCTGAAGTCTTCTATTTTCCAGGCTGAACCATCCCAATTCTCTCAGCCTTTCCTCATCTCCTGATCCCTTCACCCCACTAATCACCTTGGTGTCCTCCTCTGGACTTCAACAGGTCCATGTCCCTCCTGTGCTGGGGACCCCAGAGCTGGATGCAGCACTGCAGGTGGGGTCTCACCAGAGCAGAGCAGAGGGACAGAATCCCCTCCCTTGCCCTCCTGGCCACGCTGCTTTGGATGCAGGCCAGGACATGTTTGTCTCTCTGGGCTGTGAGTGCACATGGCTGGATCATGTCCAGCCTCCCATCCACCTGCACCCCCAGGTCCTTCTCCCCAGGGCTGCTCTCGATCTGTTCATCCCCCAGCCTGTCTTGGTACTGGGGATTGCCCATGTCCATGCCAAACAGAGTAGTGCGTTTGCAGTTTCCCCTTTTACAGCCTCACAGAATCACAGAAGAAGCTGAGTTGGAAGGGACCCAGAAGAATCAGCGAGTCCAACTCCCAGCCCTGCACAGCATCATCTCCAAGAGTCACACCCAGGGCCCAAGAGTGTTGTCCAAATACTTCTTGAATTCATTTATTCACAGATCAAGAATTTTCAGTCTGTAGTGAATAGAATTAATCCAAAGCTTTTTATTTTATTTTCATTTCCCAAGCTGTAATTTAAAGATTCCTGAGCATTTTTCTCGAGCGGTTCTCCTAGAGATGAACAGCCATCACACATTTCTCCATTTTAAAAAATGCGGTAGAATATGGAAATAAAACCCCACAGCATCCAGACAAGAGACTAAAACCCTGCTCTACACACCCCTCCAGCCCTCCTCTCACAGTCTGAAACCTTTTGTTCTAACCATTTGATCCCAAGTCCATCAGTGAAGATTTTGGGCAAATTTCATTCTTTTACATGAATTAACAACAGACTAAGTCAACTACCTCAGAAGAATCCAACACGTACTCCTCTTGCAAGTGCAGCCTGCTGCAAAGGTAAGTTGGCCTGTCAAAGCAAACTCTGAATTTGCAGAAGCCTTCTGTTCAAGATGCCCAGGTAAAGAACTGTGCTCATCACAAAAGCCTAAACAAGTAGGCAGGTGAAGTGTTAGATACCAAAGAGTCAGGTAAAGGCAGAACTTTGAGCCCTAAGACCTGAGAAAAGTGAGTTTACATTTATGCTGCTCACTGGAAATAAATTAACACAGGCAGGAATTTATCCAATAACTTATTAAGGAGGGCACTCCACCAGTGTAGTTGACTGTAATTCAACACTTCAGTGGGTGAGGGAAGAGACAGATTTCTCCATCTGCAGCTTTCCTCCAAAAAGATAAATTCATATCCTACAAATAGCACACCGAGAAACTCTCTCTAGAAAGTATGTGGGTATCCACCAGGTGGGAATCATGGTAAGTTAATCTTTATTTTCTATACCTCACCATGCAAAAGAAGTCACAGATTTTTCAGGAAGTTTTATCATAGTTTCTAGATGCTGTAATCTCTACCAACATATGATCTATTTCATCACCTGATACTATGAAAACTCACCCTGTGCAGCATTTGGGCAGCACTGCACCTCCTGTGTTTGTTTTAAGCATTAGTACAGTGCCACAAAGCACAACTTCTGAGCTTCTCAGGTGTTTACAACTGAAGCCTCAAAGGAAGCAATGGAGCCAGGATCACTTCATGACCAACGGGAGCACTAATGGCTTGGCTCTTACAATGCTCTATCACACAAAAACTCAAAAGAATTTAATTTACCTTGCCCTTGTAGTAGTCCTTGACTTCAGGCTGAATGGAATCAAAATCACCACTGATGTAATCAGGCAAGAAGCTGAAAGGAAAGCAATGAGCAGTGAGGAGAAAAATTAATCCATCATACTATATTTAATATTTATTTCCTCAAGAGTACTAAGGGGTACAAGCGTTAATCTAAAAAGAATATGAGTTCCTTAAAGGCATGTTAAAACAAGTTGATGTGAGGTGATACAAAGTAAGGTAACAAACAACATGTGAAAATGGTGAATCTATTGTCCCTTTGCAGAGGGAGCTGCACATTGCTTAGATGCTTATGTACCTCTCCGGGTTGGTAAGATTTGCCTGGTCCTACAAAGACAACTTTCAAATATCTTTCAAATGTATCATTCAGTCAGCAAAGTGTTTGAAATAGCATATCTGAGTGCTGTACATCAGGCCTCAGAGGATATCATTTGTCAGAAGATGATGATGATGATGCTTCTTGGACAGCTGGTATGCCATAAATGTTTCAAGGATTTGTATTTTAGTTGCTAGTGATGTCATCTCATTTCTACTCTTCCTGATTATTGAAAATACTCTCAAAATATGGAAGCCAAATGCTCAGTGAGTTTTAACTCACATGAACTTAATTTCAACTCCTAACCATCAGTCGTACAGTAATATTGCTGCAAAGAACATGGAAAAAAAATTGTGATATTTATCTTATCTTGACACATGTAGCTTTTTAACTGCAGAATGCTTAAAAATATTTATTGTATAAACTCATATCAAATTCATAATGAAACATCCACTGTGCTACAGCAAGAACAGTGTAAGTGTACTTTTGAAAAAGCCCACAATGCCCCCTGAAACACTCAACACAGCTTTCCATCTTGCACAACTTCTTGAGTTTTAAGAAGCAGCTGACAGGTGAGAGAGTGTTTCCACTGTTTCAACAGATAAGGCTGAACTGTGTTTTGAAAGTAAAGCTGTGATTTTAGTTAACTCCATGGCTACCGTACTTTACAAAGGGGATGAGAGTTCCTCAGCAAATTAGTTTCCAGCTTAAATTGTGTTACAAGGAATTGAGCAGAGTATATTGGGACATATTTTTTATGCCACATGGTTTTAGAAGAATGCTGCAGGGTCGAGAAACTCCTCATATCAGTAAAACTTATAAAAATCTCATGTTCTGGGTCTGTGCAAAGATTTCAAAAGAGATGTGTGGTCACTGACCATCATTTTCTTTGAAAACTGAAAGCTGCTCCAGTAGAAGCTGTGACTTAAGTCATGTGCAGCTATGGCATTTCAAATTCCCTGCTCTCCATGATTATTAAGGTTGTTATAAAAGGATACATGCTAAAAATAATCCTTCCAGAAGTGATGGTCCCACGCTCACTGCAGTGAGAAGGGCAGTCCCTGCTGCACTGGGTTTGACTGAGGACACAGGAATCAAGTAGGAGAAATGCAAATGCTTCACTGCTGTTTCATATACCTCCATCAGTATGGTTCAAAATTAAACAGAAGATTAGGTTTGCTTCTTCACTGCAAAGACTGACCTTTCCAATGTACAAAAAATGAACACTTTCAGAAGTTAAAATTTAAATAGCTGGTTTTTACTTTTCCATGAGTTTCTTAATGAAATATTTACTAAGTACAACAAGCTTAAAAACCTGGAGGTGTTCTCTTTCAATTTGTTATTTTATGATTACTTTTAATTGCTCTGTCTCAATCAGGAAGAAATAAACTCACTCTAGGCATTTCAGTGGTGGCCCCAAATGCAAGCCCTGGAGGTGTTCCAGTGGGCTGGGCAGGAAGAACAGCAGCCAGTTGTCATGGAAAGGCAGCTTGGTATGACGTAGACGTCCACTGTGATGAAAAAGCTGTTTATTTTACTGAAATGCTGTATATAAATCCAAAAGTGTCTTTCTTTCGTGTTTTTTTTTTTGTTTTGTTTTGTTTTGTTTTTTTTCCCTACAGCAGCTACAAATCACAGTGCTTTTAAATAATCAACCATTTCTCCTGAATGTTTCAAGAGACATAAGAGGGAGAAGAAAAAAAGAAGTGTCTTCTAAGAATTGAGTGCTCCTTCACAGCATTCGTTCTCATCCAAAGTAAAACAATTTCCAATCAAAAAGCTAGTATGAATTTTTCCTAGCAGAAGGAGCAGGCATTTCAGTTGCACCTCCCATGGGCTCTGCTGGGGTTCCTGGCTGTGCTTTCTGAACGTGTCTCCTCTGCCAGGAAGCTCTATGTCCATTTTCAACACACCTTCTCTAAATCATTCACTTGGAGCAACCACAAAACCAGAAGTGAGTAAAGGGAATAAGGAATTGTGGCTGGGGACTTCAAACTTTTGAGACGTCTAGGCCTCCCATTAATGATCATGATGAGAAGAATTCCTTCTTCTTTTCTCCTTCCCTTCTAGAAACACCAGAAATAAGGAAAGTTCAGAAAGTCATGCCTGATGAATTAAAAAAAAAATTAGTAAATCTTAACTCCACCGTCTGCCTCACAGACATGAAAAAATATGTCTGCTTTATCTTCAGAGGGAGGATGGCTGCTCTTAGTAGCTCATTGACTATGCAAACCAACAAAAGTAAGGCAACATTCAGTATAGAGTCAAAGGCTGCATTTGACACAGTCCTTTTTGAGTTCTGTGGAACAAATTGCTTGATCCAGGTGAGCAGATCTGAGTCAAGGCTCTTTCCAAATAACACAAGTGAACAAAGTTCATTGTCTGAAGAATTCTCCTTGACCGACTAACCTCAGAGACAAGCACTGATCTAGAAAAAAACCCCTTAATACTAAAGTAACTCAAGGATATATTGTAATAATTGGGTTTCACTTGTTTGCTTTCATATAGTTTTGTATAGTTCTGTATTTACTCCTGAGTACAGACTAATGCAGGAAAACAGGCTCAGGAGAATCACACATCAAGCTTACTTCTATTTGAGCGGAAGAAATTATGTCAGGAGAAAAGTAACAAGAAAGGCTTTCCATAAAAGTTGAAAAAGCTGCCCTTATTTAAAGTACAGATTAAAACCAGGTATTATATTAGTCTTACCCATGTTTTCCTGCCCTCTGAACTAAAATTCATGAATAATTCTTATTCTGATGCATAACTGTATTGAAGATGACATATTTCAGTGACATATCTGACACACATCCTTTAGAGAAGGAGTTTAACCTTTTGCCTATGATGGCAAAATATGTCTTTAATTCCTATTTAGTGCAATTTAAAATTTTAATTTCTAAACAATCCAGAGGACACAGTCTACTGCATTTCAGAACCATATTTTATCAGTCTCATTAGCCATTAATTATCACTATGCATATAAGGTCATGACCAGCTCAGCTGGCTTGATTCTCTACTTCTTTATAGTGACATTTATCAGGAGTGAGCCAAATCCTTAATCCTAATGGGACTGAAAGTATAAAATTCATGTGAGATCAGCCTAGTCTACCAAGTCTTTTCTAGAGCTGTCAAGAAGCATAACACCAGGCACTGGGCAACAAAAAATGTTCAGAGGTTTGGGCCAACTGGAGTTTTTCCCACTCTTTTCAATCTCTTTGGGTTTTTCTGGATATTGAGGGGTTTATTTTGTTTGCATTTAGGTTGTTGCTTTTTGTTGCAGTTTGGACTTGCCTTTTTTTTTTTCCTCATCAGGGTATTTTAGAATCACACTGCATCTATCTAAAATGAGTATGGAGTCAGGAGGGCCAGGATTACTTTCAGATAAGGACCCAAAGGCACCTCCATACCAGACTGCTTATCTTTCATCTATGTAACCTTTTTAAAAAATAAAAACCATCCATAGTTTCCGGATGCAACCTTTAAAGGTTTAGCTAGATTATGAAGAAAACACTATTTCTCAGCAGTTTGGAGATGGATCCCAGCTAGATGATTTATACAAAGTGGATAAAGGCCAAATGTTGAATGAACAATTTTATGAACTCCCAGGATGCTGGGCTGGAAAGCAGGGGGAAAAAAAAGAGATTCCAGCAAGTTTGACATCATTTCCAGATATCCCGATCAATTTTTAGTCACCAGTACCATAAAGCAGCAATGGATTCTTATCATAAGACAGATTACAAAATAAATAGAAGCTATTTAAACTCTGAGGTTCTTACACTAAACAAGCACAACTGGGCCTTTTGCCTTGAAGTAATACATCTAATAGACACAGCAATATTGTTTTTAACTATTCAACACTAATGAACAGTGTGTTAAATTTGAAACATCCAAATATTTGCTTCTTTATTCACACACTTTAAGAATTCAGTGTGAAGTGTTAAATATGCATTTTCACACAGTTATGAAAAAGAAAAAGAAAACCAAACCCACACAAACCCATCACACTGTAGCAGTTTCTACTAAAAAAACCCATGATGCCTTAAATAAAATGCTTGGGCATAACTGCTCAGCACTATCATTAATTCAAAGTTACAGTTTCCTAGTACTATTGACTTTTCTTGTGATGCAGCTCCTTTAGCACATAATTGTATGCAATTAACCTTTTTTAAACAAATGTTAACATCAGAGACATGAGCATTTAAAGGCAGTATCTGCATAGCCTTTGATTCCTTCAGCTACAGCACAGAAAATAATCCCATGCAGACAAACCGTGTGTCCCTCAGTTGTAACATCTGAGGGCACAGAGTGGGCTCCCTATGTTTCTTCTTCACTACTAAAAACAAATTTCATAGTGGGTGTCTTTTACCCTGGACTAATAGGCATACACAAGCCACATCCCAGTGGAAAAAAAATCAGTGATGAGAAAATGCTGCAGACTGAACATGAAGCAAAGTCAGCTCTGACTTTTGTAAGCATCTAGTACTTGGGAATACAGAAGATAAAACTCTCTAGCACTACTTCAGGATAAGCATTAAAATCACAGTTTACCAAAAAACCCCCAACAAACTAAAATTCATGCTCTCAACTCTATGTTTGCTAACTGTTAAGGTGCACTTCCAGCTTGCCCTCCTGACATCTTGATAGGAAGAGTAAGTGAGGGCTGTTCTCATCAGAAAGGTGTTAAGTCTGTTTAAATTTGTCAGAAGTATACTGTTGTCTGCTGTGAAGATCCAAGTGCCTTTTTAACTCTCAGAGACATGTACAGCACAAGCAGGTGCCTTTTATATATTGTCTCAGAGCAGCATATTCAGATGCTCCAAGTAGCTGCACAGAGGTGAGATCCTGGGTAAAGGAGAAATGTCAGATAGTGAGATATATTCAGGGTTAATGTCTATTCAATCTGCAAATACCTTCATGCATTGTCTGCAAGGTTAGCACAAGAAAGGGTCACACCTGCAGCTCAGAAGCCCAACACTAAAATACCAGTACAGTTAATGAATTCAAACTGACCAGAGAAAAGACTTTTGGTTTGATCGATCTTGAACAGATGCCACAAATGATTCCATAACTTATTATTATCACGAGGCTTTAAAAAACAGCTAAACCCCAGTCTTTAGCTTGTCCACCCTCTACTTCCCAATCAAGACTCTCTTGAAGACAGTAAGCTTCCTTTTCCTGAATGCATGGTTCCCATCACTGCTGTTTCAATCCCCAAAGCCTCCCTTACCACTATACAATGTTTGTAGTAGAGTGGCACTGACAATGACGTGCTCGTTCTGTATGGATTTGGAAAGAAAAAAACCACATCAACAAAAAAACCCCCCAGGTATTTCCCACGCTTTCTTCAAAGGCCTTAATAAACCCTAATGTTCATTATGCAATTGTTTACACAAAACAAATCCTGAACAGCATTTCGCCCACTACAATAAATCCAGGTGTGATTTAGTAAGACTTAAGGAAAAAAAAAAGGGGAGGGGGCACAGCACCAGCAAACACCAACTTAATGAAGAAAGCAAGTATATGCATACATCAAGCTATGCAGAGATAACCTAAATTCTTTGCACAGACTGTTAGCGTATCAGCGTATTACAGTCAGATAGTTAGGTGGTTAAAAGTACTTGAAATATTAGGCAACCTTGAAAAACAGCCTCTTTTTTCCTTACTTTCTAAAGAGCTTAGTGTTAAAGAGCATGTATTACTTCATTTACAAACCCTATGATTTAAAGAAAAATATAAAAGTGTGTGAAGATATGAAGGCAATAATACATTCATTTATGCTTGTCTGCTATGCAGTGTCACCTTGCAAATAATAAAAAAGTATCTAAAATAAATTGAAGAATGTATTACCTTCAGCTCCAACTGCCATGCAAAGCACACATCAGGGGGACATCTTCCACAGGGGAGAGCCAACTTTCTCCCATTATCATTACAAACCTGATGAAACTTACACCCCGCCTCCACACCTTCTCCCTCAGTGACAAAGATGAGAGTTAATGATAGCTACAACTGTTGCATTTTTCTTTTTAATAGTCAATATTTGAAGCTTTTCTCCAGATGCAATTGATACAGTATGAAATTAAGTCATGCTCTGAGATTTAAGAACTACTTGTTTGTCATGGTGCTAAACATTCTCCTGTGTTCAGGTAAGTATACATACTTAATGAAAAGCTCAGTATGCTCAGAACAAGCAACTCCCAGGGACCACTGCTAAGTACCTGTGGTTTTGTTTTTATTGCTCATAGACTGAAGTATTTCTTAAAATAAAGGATAGCTGATGGCAATATATGATCTTTGAGCAAATTAAAGCTGAAGCTATTCAGCACAACTCAGCATTGCATAGGCTCAAGCATCATGCCTTGCTGTTGTATCCTTGGCAAAAGGAATTTAGAAAAGGGAGCCGAGCTGTGAGTTTTCATCCTTGCATGGGGCATTCATACCTTGGCATGGCTCAGGGCAGCACATTAACTCAGTGGCAGAAAACACTCAAGTCACCCACAAGCATATGATTTTGAATGGTAGCAAAGCATAAATACGTGTCTGGAAGTGCCAGACTCCAGTCTTCTGGGACTCAAAGCCAGAATAAAGGGGAGAGAAGATAAGCACTGCAGCCTCTAACGGGTGATAGTATCTGACTCACTGAGAAAACGGAGGCTGACAAGACCCCCAAAACAGTTTTTTCTCTTCATGTCGAAGCAACACATGGCAGAATTTTCTCAAAAAATTGAGAAAAGTCAGCCATTACATTAATGTAAATTATTTATTAACATTTTATACTGCACATGAAGAATCAAAAAGATGAGATCTAAAATGTGGTAAACTTTGAGCAGTCACAAACTACACAAACAGATTTAGGAACTAGTCTCAAAAAGATGGCACTAGAAGCCACAGCAGGCTCACGGCTTCATGGAGTGCCACCCAAGTTAGATGTTGCTGCTACAAGGCAACACACTTTTTCAAGACAAGATAAACAATTCCTCTTCTTTCCCAGAAATGATAGAAACATAAAAATTATAATTTCCCACCTAACCAAACAGTTACAAAACAATGTCTACAGTGTGGCTTGAAAACTGAACTATACAATTTCAAAAGTCAGTTTGAATGACTAGTATTAAAACTCTAGGTGTCCCTTCTGTGAACTTTCACACAACTAAGAACACTTAAAAGTGAAGCACAACCAAACAGTAAGAAGTTACATGGAAAGATGTTCACTGGGATTTTCTTGCTTCTATTTCTTTACTTACTCTCACTGGAGCACCTTAAGTACCTGCCCTCAGTTTAGCATCTGTTTAACATAGTTACAAAACCAGGGAAGAACATCTTTGCAGGGGAGATTGAGCTTGAAGAAGCCCTTTGCTTCTTCAGGGCTAGAAACTGAAGTAAGTAGCTTGCAGCAGAAATCCTCTTGACCCATTTCTACACAATGAGTCCCGAGTGCAATGAGAAGGGATTTATCCCCTTACTCAGCAACTTGTTCCAAGCAGACAAGAGGAAATCTGCAGGTTTTCAAAAGTCTGTATTATGCTTCTCCTGTTTGGGCCTGCATTTTCTTTTCTGATTTTCAAGTAGACATCATTTTGTAGATGGGTATTCTGTTTTGCAGTCACAAAAGAGACATGTCTACACTTAGCTATAAGTAGGATGACTAGACACGAGAAGTGAATTGTGGTATAAAAATTTATTTAAAGAACACCTACACAGAAGATAAGCCTTCAGCAGAATACCGGAACGTTTGATTACAACACTTATTGAAAGGCAAAGTTGATTCTGTAGAGTTATGGAACATGCTTCTTATCCTAGGCTCTGATTGCCTGTAGAGCAGCCACTGAGCAAACGATTTTTATTTTGATGAAGATGTGCTTGAGTACCTTAAACATATTAATAAAATTCCTTCAAGTTTCAAGCCCTTACACTGATAAGGTATATAATATTTTGCAGAGAAACAATGCATTGAAGATCCTGAAAACACAGGGACTACACAGAGGAACCAAATGTATCACTTAATGTTCTTAGGGGGTGTGAGCCCACGTGGCAAGGAATGGAGAAAAGACACAGAACAGCAGACAGCTGTTTGAAGTCTGTGGTCTCTGTACGGCTGAAAGTGGGTAAGTCACTGGGAGGCAGAAGTTTTATTAAACCTTTTGCTGCTGACCTCTGCTGCAGCTTCTCCAGAGCTGACAGAGAACCAGGATATTCCAGCAGAGCATTAGCATTTCAAAAGGTACGTGCACCTCTTGCCTAGCACAGCACAGCAGCATTAATTAGAGAGACAGCAGAAGATAAATGCGCATACAAAATGAGAGTTGGGCTCTATTTGATGCTGAGTAACCTCTACCAAAAAGCACCCTCCCTTTCATCAGATAAACTCAAGGGAGCATTCTTCCATTTCTACACAATTTAGCTTTACAATGGATGACCCTATTTCATTTTCTGGAACTTGTGACTTAGACAACAACGTATTGCAAAGTTTAACAGAAAGTCTTTTAAGGTTGTACTGATTGAAAAGATGAAAGGTAGGCTTAGAGCTCTGAAGGAACTGGTGGAAAACTGTTATGTATACCAGTGTTTCTGTCTCCAGTGGGCTGGAGCACCACAGCTGGATAAAGCTCCTGCAGCTGGCAGAGATTCTACTCACTTCAATCCTTGTTTTGCTCCTTTGACTGTGTCACCGCCTCTACAGAGTCAAGGTACCAGTGCCATATTTTAGTTAGCAAAGTCAGCAGGCTTGCAGTTATGAATACACACAGGCAGTTCTCTGTTTCACAAGATTAAAAGTGTTTCAAACGACTGTTTTCATGAGCACAGCTGCAATTAAAATGTCTCTGATGAAGCTCTAATTAAAGAATAAAGCCACCTTTTATAGTTACTTGACATATGGATGAAATTAAGAAACAAAATAAAGCTGCTGCTCTCGTGTATCAATAAATCTGCCTTCTGATCACAGTCTGATGTATTCAATTGAAATAGCTTTTCTACCAGGGTTTTATTTGTTAAACTTTTTATAAGGGATAAAGAATGAGGGACTGACAAAATGTGTTCACCTAGGGAAAAATCAGCTCTTTTGATATTTTCTTCTGCAAAACATTTAAACTGCTGTACTAAACAGGTAAGTTCATACCTATGCTCTGCAACTTTAAAGATGCAAAAGGATGTTTGGTTGACAGTGACTTGCCAGACTCAAATTTTTATTTCTTTTCACTGCTCATTAGTGAACAAACCTACCTGTAATGAAATACAATAATGTAAGGAAACCTGCTGCAGTGTCACCCTGGCCACTGTGTGGGCTGTCTGCTTTCCCAAAGACTCCCAAGTACAAGGAAATGCTACTCTAGCTGTTAACATTCTCCTTTAGCTTAGCTGTAGTCAGGTTCCTCCTCCTGGCAGTCAGCACAGCTTCCATTGCCTCCTGAAAAAAGAGCCGGTTTTAGAAGTTAGCCATTACCACCCCCAACACCACAGGGAAGCTCCCTGGGTAGCTCATCTGAAAAGAAGACAGTGTAATTACACAGCCACGGTATCCAGTGTAAGAGTGGGAAGTACTCCTTAAGGGAAAAACCCTAAATTTTGCCAAAGTACCATGTCAAAACCTGAAGTCCTTCTTGCCTCTCAGAGCTTCCTTCACCACTCGAAAGCACCAGCTGTCACAGAGATATTCAGAAGATACAATCTTTTCCCATCTTCAGCTGGAATAACTGATCAGCAGCTAATCAAGCCAAGGTAACTTACAAAAGCCAAGTATCTGGTTTATATTAATTATTTCACAATTTAGCCCACGGGTGATAAATATTAAAAGGATGAAGCAAGCCATATCCTTTTGGACTTCTCATACCTGTGGGGTGGCTACTGTGGACATGTGGTACTCATTTAACCTACCAAAATTTCACCTTCTGCTAATTAAACTAATTTTACCAAAGAAATAGTGATCCTCAGCTCAACATAGAATGGCTTTCATAATCACAGGAGTCTGTGCTGGTTTTTATGTTTGGTATAGTCCTAACTCAGGAGAAAGAGCTAACAGCAATTCACAGAGACATAGAATGATTTGCACTGGATAGAACTGTAACGATCATCACGTTCCAACCCTGCTGCCATGGGACGGGACAGCTTCCACTACATCAGGTTGCTCAAAGTCCCACTCAGACTGGTCTTGAACAATTCCAGGGACGATAAATACATCAAGGCAGCAAAATTCTGCAAGAGCTCAAGGTCTGCAAGTAATCCTTCCTTTAGATCACATTATATTCCTACCACTGCAAGGCCTTATCTACAGCTGTCACTAACAAGCACCTGAAATCTGCACACGTGCTAGAATCCTCACTAGATCCCAGGCCTCCAAACCTGCACATGTACAGCCTCACCTGGCACACATAACCAGCATCTCTCCTCTGCAGGGAGAGGGTATCAGGCTCTGTATCAGCTCCATCTGAAACCAGCACAGCTGCATGCAACACAGCTGGCAACTCAGTTGGTGAGTCAGAACACACAGGGAGTCCAATGCAAAACTCAAGCTCAGAAGGAAATGCATTATTACATTCAGAACTGGTAGAGCAGAAGAGGATATAAAACTATTTTGTTATATTTTAATACATTCAAACCAGAGCAAGTTTCCACATAATCTTTGCTGAAAAAAAACCAAACAAAACACCACCACAAACTAAACACAAACCATACCCCCCCAAAAAAGGAGAAAAAAAAAAGAAAAAAACCCAACCTGCAAGCATGACCAGGAGAAATCTAAAGGGCACTGTGAAGGGTCTCTCAGGGTACACTGAGAACTTGGTTGACTGAAGTGTATATAAATCTGAGTTAGCTTTAAAACAGCTCAGAGACTGGTGGTAGTTATAATGGCAGTGCTTGCTGTGCTTGTTTCCAGAACATTGCCAGCTTCACATATGAGTTTTGACTGTGTTCAAGAAACAAATCTGTGTGTCTGTCCATCTCCCCCCAACAACTAGTCAGACTAGGGTGCTACCACGAATTTTCAGCAGAGCAAGTAGGCTTGTGCTACTACTGCTATTAAGCTTTTATTACCCAGGCTGTGGCTGGGATCTACCTACCAAGCTCCTACTGCCTGTTACTTAAGCTGGCTGTCCTTATTGATGCTTCATCAAAAGCAAGGAAATCATACTGTGGAGGGAAGGTTTGAAGAGAACCTGAGCCAGTCCTCCTGTTCCCATCTATAGCATTTAGTTTACTGCCACTTAAGAGCGCAAATTAAAGCATTGAGATAACTACCTACCTGACAGATATGAGATCCAGGCAGGTCAATGTATAGATTTGTGCTTAATTGTAAGTGGCAATCACAGAAAAAAACCCCAAAAAACCAAACCTCTGCACTGGATTGAGGCATTAGAAACATTAAAAACATACATGTGATATTGTAGAATTCTCTGTTCTCAATCTCTCCCCTCCTCAATCCTCCTCCTTTCCCTCCTTTTTGTCTATGTGGGCTAAAAGCACTCTCAGACAGAAAACACCTCATTCTTGATAAGTAACATATATTCCAAAAAAATCCCTGTCTTGGCCTCTGCACAAGTAATTTTCTATCAAGTAAAGTAGTTGAAAAAAATTTAATGTCAACTCTTATGCTGTTCGTGCCCTGCTTATTATAAAAAAGTGTAATAATACCCCCATATGAACTTCACAATTTATTATGATTTAAAAAAAATTACATAACCCTTAAATGCTACTCTACAAAGTTCTATTATTGTCATAATCACTTTGACTTAATCTTTTATTAAATTTCAACACATTAATTAACTTTTCTTATAGGATGAGAACTAGATCTTAAGGACACAGATCTGCCTATAAATAATAGAAGTGCGATGATGAGCTCTTATTAAAAGCTATTCCCTTTATATACAGTGATAGTAGTTGTTCCTTAGGGGAGACATTCAGAGGTCTAATATCCCTGCTGCCATCTGCACCATGTGCACTAAAAGAAGGGAGAGGAGAACCCTGAACAGATGCAGCCCTGGAAATGCTTTGGAAAAGACTGGACACAGATGAGCTGTGAATCAGACATTTTGAATTAGTGTGTATTGAGGTGCTCTGGGAGTAGCCTGAAGACTACCACAAGTGACATGGAGTGTAACCATCATTAGAGATGTCTTTCAACTGAATGATGGTGTGGTCCATTCCTTCAGTCTAAAATTCACTACTAGGTAATTCTTTCCACACATTTTAATACCAGCAGGACATTAATTCTCAGGTTGGTAAGTTTTTGAAAAATGTGTAAAGTTAGGAGAATTAGACCTATCTGCCTGATAATGAGGTAAGAGGTACATATTTCACTGGAATGGCAGAAAAACTGTCACTGAGGTTACTTTTGTAATTGTTCTTGGAGAGAAACGGAAAGTCCTCCCAAAGATTAACTGAGAACTCTCCTTCCTTGTAAGCAAAGCCATTGCCTAAATCCTGTTAAATAGCTGCTAAGTTCCAATGCAAAACAAGCCTGCACCAGCCAGCTGGCAAGAAATTGGAATTTGTATTTACAGGCTGATAAAAAGGCACCTTCAAATTCAGCTCCATGTACTCTGGGAACTGCAGCCACACCCACTCTCTCTAGGTAGCAATGAATCTCAGGTGCAGTTCACACAGCAGCAGTTTTTGGGGATCCCATCACAAGTGTTTCAAGCTATGTGGCTTCATAACGCTAAAAAAACACCACCTCCCTTACCTAGATAGGTGTGTCCATGAAAGAAAGGGAGGTGGAGAATATCTTCATTCCAAGCCATCAGGTCACAGCCAGGTCCAAGGCCCAAGAAGGGCAGGCTGCAGCATTCACAATGCAGCTTTTCCAAAGGCCAAGCTGTGGAATCAAAGGTCCATTTCTTTTCAGTTGTGCTCCTGGCTGATGTTGGTGCATGGAAGAGTTCCAAGGAGGAGTACGTAGGAGCAGTTTTCCCCATTTCTGTCTTTTACAACGTGGGAAAAACAGTTTGCAAATGCAGCTTTCAGATGAGAAAATAAAATAATTAAAATTCTTTTTAAACAACAAAAGTAAGGAATTAAAGCTACAACCTACTAGTAATTCATGCTTTTGGTCTCTAGATTCTTATAATATGTTTAGAGATTAAAATAATTAACTCTTCAGAGATAACAGAGTGGAACAAGTCAGTGCGGGAATGTCAGAATTGGATTATTTTCAAAGAAGTTTGGGGAAAACAATAAAGAAAAATCTACACTTGGACTGACAACTTGTGTATGGTCCTGTGCCATGATCTGGCCTAATGCACACTTGAGCAGGCTGAAATATTAAATCCCAGAGGCACAGGAACTAAAAGGGAAATTTTGATGAGCTCTTAAACAGGGTTATGAACATGACTGTATTTCTGCTGGCGCTACTAAAGGAAGTCAAAACCTGCCACAGCTTTTCCAGTGTGAACGTGGCAAAGGAAGCACTTTCCCCTCTGATTAAAAATGTGATCCTGCAGAATGGGGAAGGCATCACAATCCTGATGAAAGCCCTCTTCAGCATACTGGGAATGCTATTAGAGTTCTTGAAACCCCTACTGAGGTGTATTACGATCACATATATGCATGACAGCGCTGACCACTTAATCCCCATTCTGTCATAGGCAAGTTGGAGAATAAAAATTACACTGACACCCAGGGGTATTTTATAATAGAATATGAAATAAAACAATAAATTTGCAGATGATTTTGGCTTTGCCTCATGGTACTGCATTATGCACCAAATATTCCTGGCCTCTCATTCATTACTATTTAATTACAACAGAATACCTTTCTTTCAGACTTAATTAACCTCTGAAAGGAGTTTGTGACCTTGGGACCCTCCTGCACATTTGCAATGTGCTGCTGGAGTATTGCTCTGCCTGGAAACCCTTCCTTTAATGCTGAGATTTAATGAAGTGCACAGGTTTTTACAGGGAACACACAAAATACAAGAACCCTGCATGTGGTCACTTAATGAACAAGAGCTAGAGCATATCAATTAGAATCATAAATCAATACTAAATTACCATTAAAAGATGCCACAAGAGTATCCTCAGAGGAAAGGGTCATTACAGTAAACATTATCATGAATGCTCTTCCCAATTACTTTCACTGTGGGGCAGAGAAGAGGGAGTAATGAAAGGAGCAGGGATTTGTCCATTTAATTCCTATTTGTTTAGGCCAGCAGAAGCTAAAGTATCCCACTAAGCCAAATGACAGTGTAGTATAGTTCCAGCTCCTGTCTTTGTCAGAAAGTGCTGTTCAAGCTGAAACACTGTGACTCTGAACGGAAATCAGAGAGCAGTAACCTTTTCACAAGATGAGAGGCACAACCACAGCTTGTGCTTTCATTGCTTTGCTGCAAAGCTTCGAAAAATGGATTAATGTTGGCCCCTTGGTGCCAATCAGAGCAGACTGGTGCTTGCAGAGTAGGTGCTGGTCCAGTAACTCACTTGCTAGGAATGTTAACTCTTCAAAATGGATTCTTCACCATCCTGAGAATTCCTTCTGAGAGCTAAAAATTACATCAATCCATGCATGCTCCTCATGCAATTCCCTCCTGTACAAAACCACCCCAAAATCACCTTATGTACAGTTTTCTTTTTTTCCTACAATTGAATGCATCAGAAAGAAGAGATATTGACATTCACATCTGTCACTTCATTAATTACAACCATTTGTTGTCAAACCTCACAGACGATGTTTTAGCAAAAAAGGAAAAAAAAGGCACTGGATTCTTTACTGACTCTTTTCAGGTGTCTTTTTGGGGCAGTCTGTCTTTTTCTCACTACTCAAAATACCTTCATGTGCACGATTCCAATCTGATCTGTCACCAGTATTTAACACTCATGCTGAAGCTTATAAAATTAGAAAACATCAATCTTCCCACAGATACTGCTGGAACTTGCAGAGGAAAAAAACAAAGCCTTCCTTTGTTTCTTTCTTGTTACAGAATAACAGTTGCTCCACTGGAGTTATTAGATAGGTTTATTCCAGAGACTTTTCTCCTTTTCAGCTTTAGTATCAAAAACATTTTCATTCCTGTGAAAAAATTTTTGTGCCGTTTTTCTCCTTCCTTTCCACTTTTTGCCTTTTTTAGATTATGTTTGTCCCTAACCTGTTTAGATTCCCCAAATACCAAGGCAAAAACCCTGCTGACAAAGAAACAGAGATATTCAGAGTTCTGTTGCACTGGTGCATAAAGACTCTATGATTCCAAGCCCTTGTAGAGTGGCTTCACTTCTGTGCAAAGGGAATGACAACCACAGGCACTGCTCTGGCCCACAGCTGGATGCCCACCACTGAACAAAGTCACTGTACTTGTAACATACAGCAACTGCAGAAACAATAAATCAATCAATCACTCTACTACCCATTCACAAGCTTAAAAAAGACCCCAAAAGAACAAAAGCCAACCTAAAAATCCTACCAGTCTCATACAAAATATTTTGAGCTACACCCACATAAGTCTCTTTTATACTGAAGAAAAAGGGCAAGTCCAAAGGCACAGCCTTTTATCTGCTGCCATTGCTACTCCCTCTGTCATTGTTTCATACATATACACTCTAAAAATAAATCTTTTCTAACCTGCTGATCTTTATCAATCTTCTTCACTGGCATCCTATTAGGTCTCTCCACACCAATGGGTTAATCCAGTCTCAAGTTGCAAATCCTTACATTTCCTTTCACTTAGACAGTCACTCTAATTTATGCAAAACACAATAAATAAATGAAGGAGAAGGGCTATATGTTTTTTAATTGCTTCTATTCTTTTTATTTGCTAGATATCTTTTACACAGAGATCAAAACACTGGAGAAAATGAAGACCAAACTGCAAGCACATGTGTACTCTGTGGTACAAAACATCTTATCTACACATCCCCATTAGTCACGTGATGTGAGTACCTTCAACTCCCCACTCATCTTAATTTCAAAAGAAAGACACTTATTCCAGCTGGAGTTTCTTAATACCAGGGAAAGCCAGGCTGTTTATGAGTTAAGTACTCTGTGTAGGTGGGATATCCCTCAGGAGTTAGACCAAGAATAGACCAAGAATTATTCTTAGACCAAGAATAATTTATTGCTACAGGATTAATTTAATTCCTGATGTTATGGCTACTATTCTAAATAATCTAAATATTTTGATCACTGTGTGGGCACCTCAAAGTTGCTTCACATACAGTAAGCTGTAATAATTTCCAACTACTGGCAATGCTGGAATCAGAGTAATAGATGATCAAACAATATTTACACAGTAAAAAGCTTTTTATGTTTGGTTTGGGATTTTTTTTTTAAAGCATAAGGGATAAAAAAGGATTATGTCCCAGTCTCTGGAAGATGTGGTTACTGACAAAGCAACAGTAGGAGTCTCGCTCTTGTTCCATCCATTTCACAGGCTGTTGGAACAATACCAGGTCGCTGACAACATTAGATCCAGCTGTGGTGATTTCCCTGCTTGCAATCACCATGGAGAAGTGATGCATCATGTAAAACATTTGTTATAATGCAAGAATCCAGGGCAATGCATGCAGAGGCTGTAATTGCTTGGGCTTAATATCTTACCAATTAAGTCAATAGAACATCCTGAATTTGTACAGAAGGCGATCTGGGTCCCTACTCAACAAGCATAGGCCCCATATATTTCTGTGTTGTGACAATAAAGAAAAATACCTAAGTAACACTAAAAACAGAACAAAACTGACAAGCTTGCATGGAATCGCAGTTCCCCTCATTCACCAGGTTAGTTTCAAAATCCTGAAAAACCACAACATCATTTCTACAGGATCTTCATGCTATGTGCCCACCGAGATAATCATTGGACAGTCTTGGTTTGTTTCTTCTCTCTTGTCGTGGTTTGACTTAATTGCCAAACATTTTCCCATCTGAGATTGTGACCAAAACAGAAACAAAGGCAAAACAATTCAACTATGACTTGCAAAGATAGATTAATTCACACACACTCAGAGAAATAAAAAAGAAAAAAAAAAAACAAATGAAAATGTCACAAAGCACTTTTCCCTCCCATCCCTCAACAACTCAAATTTCATTCAACTTTCATGTCCAGACTTCCACCCCCCTGCAGCCTGCCCGATGCCGCACGGGTTTCTCTCAGTCTTTGGGAATATTTCAAAATGCTCATCTAGCCTTCAATGAGATTTTACTCAGTCCACACTGTTGCTAGATAAAGCACTTTCCCAAATCTACTAAGAAAAATTGTCCACCTTCCATGAAGCTCCTTCTATCTTCTTCACAATGTCTCTCAGAAGGAGGGAAAAGGGTTAACAACATTGTATCTGTTCTTCTATAGATGACATCAGCTGCCAGCTACCGCCCGGGAACTTTGAAACCGAGGCAGGGCAAGGGAGGAAAACAAACCACAGCTTCCCCCGCTCTACCCATGTTGGCTAGGGCCTGCTCCGGGACCTTTCCAGGCTTCCTACCTCTCCCTTCTTGCCCCCTCTTCCTTCAGAGCAATGGGGGGAGGGAGGGGTCCTCTCTGCCGCCTGGCTGCCTCCGACCTGCGGCCCCACGGCCGCCCGGCTCAGCTGCCTCTGCAGCCCGAGCCACCACCTCCCCTTTTTCCCCCTCCCCTAACAGAGGGGGGAGGGGATCAAAAGGAAAGACTCTCCGCCATCTGGCCGGGGTCTGCCGTCTCCTCCTCCGAGTGAGGAGAGTGGCCTGGGACTGATTTACCTTGGGATTATGCCCCCAGCTCCCGTGGTACATGAGATGGGGCTAAGCCCTCCCTTCAGCTTCCCCCCTCTCCCTTTTTCGGGAGAGTGGCTGCAAGCCTAGCCCCTCCCCAGCCAACCCATGGCCACGGCACGGTCCCACGTTACCTTCCTGAAAACTAGAGGCAAAAGAAGCAGAACTTCCTGCCAAGTCTCTTTTTAACCCCCTTTGGCCAGTGGAGGGTGTTCACCAGACGTCATTTCCTGTGTTTTTTTTCCAACCATTACATCTCTCTAGAATGAAACATAACTTCTGACCACGTTCAGCTGTATTCTTCCTCAAGTATTATTTGTCTGACACTTTTTATTTTGTAGTCAGCTTAATATTGCTCGGTAGTCAGAGGAACAAACAAGGACAAAGCCAATAAAAGCTGAATGCGTCTCTTCCTTAGCCCACTTCCGTAATTTCTTTGTACAGTACATACAAATGCCCCTATCTGAGCCAAAAAGAACCAGTGGAGGACAGATGTATTTTAATTCTGAGTGCTTCTATGTTCAGACCATCTCACAACATACAGGTATTTTGGTGGTATGCTAAAGTTGTCGTCCAGCCCTTTATCTACTGCTCTCTTTTATTATCTCTCTAAAGTTCACTCTTCTAATCATATCCTTGCAGTGCTAATCTGTTCCTGAGGTGCTGATATGTACACAAGTGCTTACAAAAAGATAAGAAAAATGGAAAATATTTGCAAGTAAAGGCATTGCCCACAGCTCACAGAAGATGCTCACGTTGGTATCAGAAACCATCTCAGTTCCTTAGTGTGTATTTCAGTTGAAACACTCCCTGTTTCATAGCTGTGTTAATGAGTCAGAGCTGAAGGATGTGCTGATTCTGGTCCAGGGTTCTGCAGAAACACCAAAACCTGTTTTCAAATAGCCTCTAGACTTGCTTGTGGGGAATGTCCCACACAGGTAGATAAGCATCAAAACACAACCCTGGCGGACCTTGATGCATTTCCTTTTTTTTTAAGACACTGTAACCTTGGATCTAATCTGCCTGCTGTATGATCAGACATTATTCTGCTCATTTATTTGGGATCAGTAGGCAAGATATTTCTGTACAGCTTATACAATTTCCAACAGCTTTTTGACTATCTTTTAACTTTAATGCCTGATGTATTTTCATTTTATCTCTTACCAAAACCAGATCTGACTACCCTTGCTCAAAAATCAGAATTCTCTACATTTCTCTATAACTGACATTTCACTACTTTTTCAGGTATACCAACCAAAACTTCTTTTTTAAAGTCTGTATGCAAGAAACAGCCATTTTTCTACTTTTTATTTAATACATCAACTCAAAGCATTACAAGATTTTTTTTCCTCCACCATTTTGCAAAAATGGAGCCCAAGCTGTTACCTAAATAAGGCCAGTAGTATGGTGGTTGGAGAGGAGTGTGCACACCCATGAGTGTGGTTTTTGTAGGAACTATGAGTTGAAGGAGATTTGAGTTTCTCTGAATATAAGTGTATCCAAGAGCAGCTTTGGAGGTACCACTGTACACGTTACCCACATGCTTGAGGAAGTTATTTCTGGTAGCAGACCAAAACTGATCCTGTAACAGCTCAGAGCTCCAATTTTTTACCAAGGATTAACCCTCTTGTCTTAAATGATGGAATTTGCCAGGCTGACTGGCAACCTTATCTAGTCCAAACCTTATCCAACCTTATCAACCAGCAGTTAATTGATGCCCAACCCTTCGTGTGGATGGCTTTGCAACTGGTTCTGCAGTTGTTGCTCTATAGTTTATCCTTGTCGGAAAAGGCACAGGGTATTCACCTTTTGACCCTAAAAAGTAAATTTATTAAATATTCTCAGTTATCAACTGTAGTAAGCAGACTTGATCACAGTTTTAGAACACAATTCCTTGTTCTTGACGGCATTTTATGTGAAAACAACTGCGGCACAAAACATTTTTAAATGAAAAGATGAGAAGAGTTCATTTGTAAAATGAAATCAGTCTTGGAAAATAATTAGATTTAAAAACAAATCTTACAAGAGTAACTAGGAAAAATAGATAAATGGATTTATATTCTCAAGTTCTGCTTCCCATTATATTCTGTGATACATAGAGTCCCCCATTTGCAAGCTTTTGCCTTCACTAACACTAAATTTAAACAGATTTGAAGAATACAATCCTCTCTTCTGAAAATAAAAGTGTCCGTTTGAATGCAATTTGTTAAAATTCAGAACTTCTGGCTTTTGCATACTTATAAAAAGAGAGCAGAGTCTACTAAAGAAAGAGAATAGAAAAGAAAACCAAGCAATAAACACCCAGAATACGTTTGTGCTCCAACAATCACGAATAAGTTTACTGAAAGAACATTTTAGAAACAGCAAAAGCTAATCTGAATAATTTATCTGGGCATTTTTTGTGTTCAGTCCCATTAAGCAATATACTGTGATTTGAAGTCAGATGCAAGGGACTATACCTGCTCTTCCCCAGAATTTTCTAGGCTATGAAAAAAAGAAAACCAAAAAATAAAAAAAGAGAATGGACGTCATAGCACTAGTAATTCCTCCCTAAATGTCTGAAGTACACCAGTGCAGATTAGTCAACTTCAAGGTCATTTATCAACATGCATTCATTTTAAGGCATTGATAGCACACAGATTTCTGTGCTCCCTAATTGAATACTGCTCTTGGCATTCTTCTCAGGTCTTAACAGAGCTTCTTCCACATCTAAGGTAATTCTTGCCATGTTCAATATAAAATCTGTACTTTAAATTCTAAATGACAAGTACTATTGCAGGAAAGGCCCAGCTTGGTTTGAAGCTTGTAAGAACTTTCTAGTTTTGCTTTGTTTCAAGAATATGAAAACTCCCAGTCCCCAGACTGCCCAAACATCTGTAGAAAGCATTGCTCCATAAAAACAAGCATTGCTGGCTTAATCCTTAATTTCTATTGATAGTAAGAGATGTAAAGGAAACAAAGGCATACATTCCACCCTAACACTACAGTCAAAGCCAGCTTCTCCTGGATCCTGAGAATTACTCCTTAGGCACCACAGACCAAACCACTATAAAGTGCTGAGTACTCTTTAGCCAGCTCAGAAGTCTTTTTGAAGCTGCTTGCTCCAGATGTGACTCAATGTACTGATATTTTATCACTGCAAAGTCCTAACCTCTAGCATTGGGGTGGCCATAAATGATTTTTACCATGTCATAAAGCCAGAAATCACCCAGATGGCAATGACATTCCTCTACTTACAGTACATTAGGGGCAGAGATACAGCTATTTGAAGAATAAGATGAAGCGGTACAAACCCTCTGATTATAAGACCTGGGATTAATTGTAAGTGTCCCCTTATTCTCCTTTTCTTAGCCCTGTTTTTTCCCCTTTTTTCTTTTTTTTTCTTTCTTTCTTAGAACTACTGTTCTGGACAAATTGTGTCCCTTTGATTTCCTGGTTGGCAATTTAAACTTGGTTTATGGTGCTTTTACTGGGACAGAGCAGTTTTATGGGCAAAGCACCTCACTTGCAGCCAGAAGACCATGTTTCTAAAGTTGAACTCTTCACCTTTTTGTATTTGCTCATCACTCCATCTCCCCAGACTTTTGTCTTGGTCCTTCTTATCTATTACTAAGGAAGATTAGAATCATTCCAAAAAAGCAGAGATTCACACTTCATTTTTGTTGATGTGACTGAAACAGGGTCCTAATGCCATCTTTGAATATCCTGAGGTATGAAAAAAAAGAAAGAAAATCAGTGGATTTATGTCAAAGCATGAAGGACCCTGGAGCACTCATGGAGATCAAGTTTGCTTCCACCTAGAATCTACTATTCATTATTAAATACTGCTCTCATGAGGAATAATACCTGGCCCTTTGATAGGCTCATCTTTTAACAAGGAAATATCAGAAACTCTGATGAGATCATGTCAATGAGGAGAGCATTTTATTTATTCTTAAGAACTATTTTCCTGCATTTTAAAGGTGATTGAGTATGTGAGATGACTTTGTAACTCACTGCATGACTTTGAGCAAATTAATAAAGGGACAATGTATAAGTCTTGGTTCCCAGTTCTCCATTTTAACCCATAGACAATACTCTCACTCTTGCTCTACACAAAACCTGATACATCTACATCTGTCTCTTGTGAATATCCAGAGGTTCTACCGAGGACTGCTTTTTCTTTTCTACTCTTCTCCTGTAAAGAAAGCATGGTCCTGTAGTAAGGCAGTAACTTGCTTCCACTGTCTCCTGACATAAAAGAAACAAGGCATTCATACACCCATGTACATGCATGTACCTCAGGGATGAAAAGCCAGCCATTTTGCAGCTTCTGTAAGGGCATGATGTGACCAAGCCTTCTTTCTATTAGAGATCTAAATTTCAGGGGTCACAGCAACAGGCAGCGCTGTCACCTCCCATCATTTTTAGCAATTTTACTGTGATTCTACAATTACCATCTTGACTAGCAAAAGCAATAGAAATTAAACATGAGGAGTAATTTAATCTCACCTAGATACTGCTAATATTTATAAGACCATATATTTTATTATTATCTGCCATTTGATTTTCAGTTTGAGGGAATGATAAAAAAAAATGCCCATTTTCTGTTATGGTTTACGTAGTAAGTACACTTAGAGGCACCTCCAAGTAAACCCAGTTGCTGGTGTCCCTCTCAAAGTATATCACCACTTCTTGTGACATGCAAAAGATTACTTCTGCCCCTCCTAAAATTCTCAAGTGAATCCGAACTAATGATTGTGTAACTCCCAGATTGTTCCTTTATAGCATATGATGACTAAATGAATAGAAATAACTCCTTTACTCCAGAAGAATACATACTCCTGGGTCTGGCTTATAGAGCTCCTTAATACAAAGATGAACCTAGCAGCAAAAAATGTAGACCAATGATTTCCAACTCTCATAATTTCTCTAAGCATTGGATTCAGAGACCAAATAAGTCTGATATGCCTAGTGATGTTATTGCCCTAATACTTTCAGGAAACTCCTTCCAATACAGGAAGCTAATTTTGGTTTAAATTGAGGACTGAAACTATGCATATTTCATGATATTCATGTCTTGCTACCTCAACTCTTCACTGTTTCTCAAACAAATCTCGACTTAACAGTGCACAGCTACTGGAATATAAATGTATTCGAAAGTGCAATTGAGTGAAAGTAATTAAATTGAAGATGCAAATGAGAAAAGCAAAAAAATTACATGGTCGTGAGGTATCTTGAGAATTTCTCATCTACACTACCTGAAGCCAATACATTATGTAACTTAAAATGGATTCATCTTTCCAAACACTGAGAGATAAATTTCTTTGGTTTCTTTAAATTTTTTGGTGTCTGGCTGTTCTCTAAAAATTCAAAACCAGATCCCAAGTCAGGTATTTCCTAAAGGAGGAAACTGGATAGGGAGGCTTTCTTTGAACACTCCTGTAGAATTTATTAGGATAAACGCAAGATTCTAATTTATATCTTTAAACACTGCTATAGTTTTTAGGTCAGGAAAAAATGCCTGATGTAAAGAATATGCTTTAAGCCATTTGACAAATAAAGCACTGCCTGAGTTTTCGACTTTCTTGGCTTTGGACTGTAATCCCTTAAATCAAAGAACTCTTCACCACTAGCAGCAAAGGTGCTGGCTTTGACCTCACAGCTTCAGAGGCTATATATATTTTTTAAACATATTCTCATATCAACATGAATAAAGCAAAAATTTCATGAGTACAACTGTCTCACATTCTCCCCAAATCATACAATGAATACATTTTAAAGACAAGAACTGATCATTGTACTCTTCATGTATAACTCTATACTCAGTCTCATTCAGTGTTTTCTGCATCAGTGTCCTAAATTTTCCCTGAATATAAGATGTCTTAGAAACAATATTCAATAATAGTTCAATCTGAAGAGTTCAAGCAAAGAATTCCTCTCAGCTGTACATTAAGTTATGTCAATGGCTAATTACCTTCATAAATACCCTATTTCTAATCCAATATGGAACACAGCAAAGTATGTATGAATTTCACAGTCTAATAATCTTATTAGGAACCCACCTTTCCATGAGTAGAAGGTTATTCACGAAAAAAGACAGAAGATCTGATTTAAAGATGGGTTTTGCTAGCTATTGTCCAGATGTTTCTCTTTTGATTATTGTGACAGTGGAGGCACTGGTTCTCAGATTAGTCAAATTCAGTGTAAGCTATAAACAGCTAATTGAAGTAGCCAAGGCACTACTAACCCTCACTAACTGCTAAAATGCACACATGAAACCATCAAAATATACAGACTCTATGATCCATCTTTCCACTTTTCATGCAGGCGAGTATATGATGATGACTCCCTTTCCTCATGGAAGTTACATTAGCTTAGTTTTCCTATTCAAAGGTTAAATTTTTGTTTAGCTTTAGAACTTTGATGCAAAATAAAACCCTGGAAAATGCACACAGCTTGGGAGAAAAACATAGAGATCTGTGTGCAGCTGCGGGGCTACAATCTTGTTGGGGTCACAGAAACATGACTGAGTGTTGCAATGAGGGGAGGCAGGCTTTTTAGGAAGAACAGGATACGAAGGAAAGGGAAGAAGAGTTGCCCTTCTGGGCAAGAGAAGCTGGAGTGCACAGAGCTCTGCCTGGGGATGGATGAAGTTAGGCAAGCTAAAGCTGAAGTGGAATTGCACCTTGACAGGGATTTCAAAGATGTAAGTTGATTGTAAAAGATATTTTTGAGGTCTGTATTTGAAATTTAGCAGCTGCACCAACTGGAAAGGTCTACAAAATTTGTTCCTGATTTTTAAAAACTGCCACAGAGCTTCTTGAAGCTGCCTGCATTTAGAGATGTTCAGAGAAGAATTGTATAGTAGCAGCTGCATTTTCATTCATTACCTAAGTTCACATCATTTATGTCTAATAGTAGAAAATGCTACCATTTTCCAGTTTTACTGCTACTCTTATATTTCATACAGTTCACAGGGAGAAACTGGAAGGGTAGTGAAAGTGATGTTCTCTGTGACTGTAGGCAAGCCAACTAGTGTCACACAGTAAGTCTGAAATTCTAACCAGAACTCCAGAAACACAGTATTTTTCATGATTGGTTTATCCCTCCTCTTTGTAGAGCTCATGGCTCCCCTCTTTAACCTGATGCTCTTAACATTGCAAAACTTGAGTACACAATGGGTTTGAGATCTCTCTGCAAAACAGCATCCAAGGCACAAGTACTAATGATTAGTTTTAAAGGTTCCAATGTGATGATAGTTTTCAATGCATTTTCACCTTTGTATACCCCAAAGCCAGTGACACCCAGGTTAATCAATGTCTTGAGATTTAATCAGAAAGTGTTGAGAAACAAGGTCTGCAGTGTGATACAGATAAACAACAGCCTAATGCTGAAGTGGAAAGCAGTGTTTTGCAATGATTCAAGAAAATTCAGAATTGGATAGGCAAGGCAGACAGAATGAGGCAGAGCAAAAAGCCCATAAAGATCAGCAACTCACCTTTAACTCTGATTAGCAGCAAATGTTTAGCAATCAAGAAAGGTTTAGCAGTAATCCTTATTTCTAAGTGGGAACTGGTGTTCACAGTCTAAGGAAAATAACCTTTTGTACTGTAGAGTCAGAGAGAGAAAAGCACCAGCATTCAGCCCTCTTTCACTCCTGCCTTTCCCATGTTCCCAGCACTGACAGCTCCCAAGGACCAGCTTCTTTAAAGGAAAGTGATCCTACCTTTTGGTAATTCTTCTTAGCCCTCATGCTCTAGAAGGTAATTTGTTTTAACATATAATTGAAAAAACCTGGCATGGTTTCTCCTAGTTAGCACTTACAAAAATGAAGGTTTTCTTGGACTGGTTTGTTTTTAAACAAAAATAATTGCAACTCAGATTTTTTGAGAAAATGGGAAAACCAACCAAACATCATAAAAATGACACCACAAACACAGAGGAAGACAGATAACATCTTACATATGTTAACCTCATGACATAAAGTCTTACTGCTATGTCAGCCTGTGCAGTGCTACAGAGGGGAAGGTGAACTTCCTTTGCTTGATGGGTCTAGCACAAAAGCAAGTCAAAATATCAGTGGAGAAAACAGGAAACAGATGGACATGGGGGGCTCTTGAATCACCCTTTGCTGCTTTTCATCCACCAGCATAGGCCAACATAATGAAAAGCAAGTTAAAGAATTGTTCAGCACTGAGGAAGAACTGCAGCAACCATGGTAGCAGCAAAAGGAGGCTTAAGAGGGAATACCTCAATTGAACACAAGCACCCAAAGACACGACTATTAGAAAGACTATGCACCATCCCTCTGCACTGTCGCCCTGCTTTTCCAGCCTTCTGATGTTTACCTTTGGGAAATTCTTTTCTCATGCACACTTTCTGTAAACTATGGATTGTTTACATTCTTTCATGGAGGAGGAGTTCTCTTGATGGACACTTGTCTTGACCAGTGTGATTGGAGAGGTGTTGACCTTGCTTGCCAATCACTTGGTTTGCTTGCTATACTATATATATGGAGTCAGTGATGTAATAAGGTCAGTCCTCTTGGTTGAACCCATGTCAGAGTTCGTGTGGTGCTTCTAGTGTGGCAGTGCGACACTGCACCCCTTCTGGGGTATTGATACAATCAAATACCTCTATAAAGTGCCTGTACACCAACACACACAGTATGGGAAACAAAGAGGAGGATGAGATCTGTGTGCAGCCACAGATGTCACTGAGATTATGGAGATGCAGTGGGATAGCTCCCGTGGCTGGAATGTTGTCATGAAGGGCCACATGCTATTTAGGAGACAGACCGGGAAGGTGTGGTAGTGGAGTTGCCCTCTATCAGTGAGACAACACTTGGAATGTATTGACCTCTGTCTTGGTGAGGATGATGACTGAGTTGAGGGCTTATGGGTTTGGATAAAATGACAAACTGGTAAAGGTGATGCCCTTCTGGGTGTTTGCTACAGGTTGCCTGGGCAGGAGAAGTAGGTTGATGAGGCCTTCTACAGGCAGCTCGAAGCAGCCTCGAAGTCACAGGCGCTGGTTCTTGTGGGGGATTTTAACTATCCTGACATCTGCTGGAGAAACAACACAGTGAAGCACAAACCATCCAGGAGGTTCCTGGAAAGCCCTGATGACTACTTCCTGACACAAGAAGTGGACAATCCCACAAGGAATGGGGTACTGCTTGATCTCACACTAATAAACAGAGAAGGCCTTGTTGGAGATGTGAATGATGGGCACAGCTTCGGCTGTAGTGACCATGAGACTGTGGAGTTCAGTATGGAGAAGGAGGAAGCAGGGCACTATGACTGTAACCATGAACTTCAGAAGAGCTAACTTTAGTCTCTTCAGGGATCCTCTTGGAAGAATCCCATGGGAATGAGGCCTGACGGAAAGAGAGGTCCAAGAGAGCTGGTTGATATTCAGTGATTACTTCCTCCAGTCCCAAGAATATTGCATCCCAGTGAGAAAGAAATTGGGCCAAGGGGAAAGAGGCCTGTGGATGATCAAGGAACTCCTGTCATTACTTGAGTGTAAGCAGGAAATACACAGGAAATGGAATCAGTGTCAGGACACTTGGAATGAATACGGACAGGTTGTCACAGTAAGTATAAATGAGATGAGGATGGTCAAGACCCATCTGGAATTAAAGCTGGCCAAGGCTGTCAAGGACAACAAGAAGGGCTTCTTCAGCCCACTGTGGTCCCTCCCAACTTTACCCATTCTGCAGTTCTGTAATATAAACTTATCTCTGAAGGAAGATACGGGTACAACAGCACCATACTGCAAGCTGTTCTTTTCCCAAAATATTATCACTAATTCCCATCCTAAAGGATTCTTCATAAAATTTGGTGTCACTGAGAATCAAGCCCAAAATATCAATCAAATTCTTTATTTATATCTCTTGTATATTATAATCTCTCTAAAATTAAAGGACTATTGTTTTCTTAGGTTTTGATACAACACAGTTAGATATCAGGGTTTTTAATAAAGTATAGTTTTAAAAGGTTAAGACAGCATTAAAAATGATTAGTATGTCAGTAGAGTCTGAGCAGACAACTCTTTAATAATAATGGACAGGGAATTTAAAGAAAAATACTTCAGAGAAGTAAATGGATATTCTTTCCAGCAGAATGATTTCTTTAAAGACAAAAGTCCAAATTATGCATGTCTCCTTTTTTGTTTCAAAAGAACTACTTTGAAGGTAAAATATACCTACCCAAAGCAATTAAGATGAGAAGAAGAAAGATAGAAGAAAAGAATACTCCAAGGGCCAAGTATGTAAGACTGCAAGAACTATTAAGTCAAAGCATTATCATCCATTTTCCCCTGAATTATATTTATTTAATACAAACATAAAGGTGTGCAGAACAGATGAGTGGGTTACTAGGGAAGGTAAAGCAAAAGCTCTCAAATGTTGTTCTTTGGAGAGCATCACCATTATCAAAGAGAAGTGTTTGCTGCAAGTCAGTCTTGAATTCAAACAGACACCTGCTTAAGTTGTCCATGGCTCTGTGAGCAATTACTAGAAAAGGAGAAATCAAACATTGTAAAACACATGCTACAACAGTAGTGCTTCCCAGACTCCAGTCTTGGTTTTAGAAGTTGTAGAACTTCAGATAAACCTCTCACAGGTGACAAAGGAAGAGATTTTTACTTTAAGTTTTATTTTTGGACTACATTCGTCCTCTCTAACTCTTGTCTTTACTTGAAGGAGAGGAGGAAACTGAGCTTCCTCATATCTCCATCAAACACTTTTCATGAGATGAAAAGCAAACTGTGTGTCAGATTTTGCTGTATGAATAAAACTGTTCATAAACTTTTAAGTTGTACCACATGCCTTTCTCATTCCATTGCTGCAAGAGTCAGTTTTTAATTCGCTTTTATGAAACTACTTATTTATGAATTCTTGCTCAAAAAACATGAAAATCCTGAAGACAAGTAAAAAGAATCCTTACTAAAGCTAAGTTTGCATAATGTTCCATGATTCCAATACAATCATTGTAGCATTTTGCATCACAACCCCAGCTCAACACCTCTGGCAGAAACCTGGGATGTTTTACAATTTTAAATGCCATTGCAGAAAACAAGAACATATTCTTTCAGTCATATTTCCCCACCTAGTGTACACATTTACAGATAGTTTCTGTACTTGCCTTTGGTCATTTATAATGCCCTGATGCTAATTGAAAAATAATTCAGAAAGATTTCCTATTCTATTACCCATCTCACTTCACTAAGTAAGTAGATTTCCTCTAAAGCCTTACTTGAAAAATGAAGAGGACATACTTTGTTTCAGCTTGTGGTGACAGACATCAGATGTTCCTCTAGGCAACCCTTGCTAGGGGCACAGCAAATTTTTTCAGAGGCCTAACTCTGATGGATGCACAAAATAAGACAGACTGAGAGCAGAGCTTTCAATAGGAAAAAAGACCAGTGGGCTTCAGGGAAAATGGTGTTTCATGCTACCTGTGTTTTTATAAATTGTAGCTGGGAATAAAAATTTAAGATAATGTGGAGAAAATATTATACTACCTGCCACAGTTCATAAAGTACCATGCAGAGAGCAAGCAGCTGCTTAAGTAACTGAACAGATCCTTCTCCTCCACATTTTACTTTCATTGAGAAAAGATGACTTCAGTGACTTCGAGTGTATTGCTGTCATACCTTTCCTGGCTTCCTTCTGTGATGTGGTAGAGATGATTGGCACCTCCATCAGCACAAGCTCTCAGGACAGCTGCAAGTGAAGAAAGAGAACATCATTTGCATTATGAATAAAATCCCACAACCAGTTGACAGTGCTGTGTAAACTTAATTGTTCATAGTGGCACAGGGAATAAGCTTGAGATCTTGTATGGCTTTTAGCTTCCTGTACTTGACTGCTTTCCCTGTTTCTCTAAACAGAAATTTGAACTGTTTTTATCAGACTAGTGCCAATCTTCATCTGACTGTGCCACTGTACTTGCAAATAGCTTATTTCTATCTATCTGAACCTGCTGCCCAGCCAGCTTAAACTACAAGACAGGTAAGTATTAAAAACCTGAAAAGGCCCACCCTCCATCTATGGATGATCTTCCACCTTGTCACAAGTTGGAACTGGCACTGTAAACACAACTATCTTCTCACCCAGGCAAAAAGTTTCCTGTGGTGGCTCTACAGCAACCTGCATAACAACTGGGAAACAAAAAGAACCAAGAGTTAATCATGACAATACCCCCTTTCTCTTTTTTTCTCCTCCTATGACACAAAAATGGTAACTTTATTACAGTTCCTATATTGTTCCACAGACTGTTTGAATCTTCTGATATAAAGTAGGTGTTTTAGGTCTTAGCTTTAAATCTTGACACTATCCTGGTACAAAACCACAATAATTTTCAGCACTTCCACCTAACTCAGGGACCACAAAGGGCATGTGCCACTAATTCCAGTTGATTTAAACAAGCAGAGACACGTTGTTCTCTTATGATCCTTTTGTTTATACAGACTTAAGTCAGAGAAAAGAGATAAGTCTAAAACTATTATTACAAAATCAAACATAAATTGGTATCTTTTATTCATAAGCTTCCCTATTAATCATCATTTAACTAACACACAGCTCTTTCATGAGGTTTTTAAAACCTGATAAGCTATTAGAGATTGAAAATGACCATCTTGTCTTAGCAGTCATTATCAGTTTTGCTCTGAGATACACAAGTTAGATAACTATAGCACACAAGATAAAAGAAGCTGTTGCTTCCACACTAGGGCAGAGTGTTCCTTCCAGGCAAAGAGAGACTGACTGGTAATCCTGGAAGAGCTGAAAGTCACAGGCCCAGGGGGGAAGAAGAGGAGAGACAAGTAAAAAAAGGTACAAACAATCAGATCAGGCACTTCTTGCTGCTGAGAATCCAATTTTCTGCTAAAGCCGCTTTCCTTTGGTGTTTATTTTTCAGTCAGAACCACCCCTCAGCAATGATACAAACCTGTATCTTTCCTTTTGGTGTACATTAGATGGGCAATCCACCTCTCCCCCTGCTTAGCCAGCCTTTACAAATAGGGACAGCAGAATTCACCTCTATAGCTGCTCTCATCTTCCAGTCATTCTTTCTTATGTGGGTGCTGAACTCCCACTGGGAGTGTGTGTAAATGAATATCTACTGTGCAGTACCATGTGACCTTGGCTGAGGATTAATTTTTTGGG
>WAAE01021789.1:0-24819 GCA_013400495.1 Nicator chloris
TAAATGAAAGCTTAAATTCCAGAGAAAAGCCTAGAAATTACGTTTTGTTGTGGGATTTCTTCTCCCCCCCAGACCTGGATCTTCTGCTCCAGACCAAGATACGGAGCATGTAATTTAACGTGTGATCTTTATAGATGTATTTCTTTCAGAAAAAATGTTTTGCTTACATTCTTGTTATGCGAGTTACTCGTACAGCAGGTTATGCTACAAAAGGTTGGGCAAAGATGACTTTGTTCCGTGGTAGTTTATTTTCCAAAAATACAGATAGAAAACCAGTGGAATCTGAAACATGGGGACGTGGATCTGTGTACTGCCAGAACGTAACAAAATATTATTTTCTAGGTTCATTGATTTCTGCTGAGGAAGACCTATCTCTCATGACTTTGCAAGTTCACTGCTGTACAGTATAGCTCTCTGGCTGCAGGCTGGACTAGGAGCCAGTTCCAGCATTTATCACCAAGGCTGGACATAGGATGCTTGTAAAGCTTTACAACAAAACAACTAATGAAAATTTCAGATCTAAATTTGCAGAGTTTGTCTCAAACACTGGTTTAGAAAGTCCATGTTGTCTATTGGTCTCATTTTTTAATTGCAGTTTTGTTTGTCTGAAGACAAGATTGCCAGCTTGCAAATCAGTGCGAGTGAATTGAAGTCTGCAAAACCTGTCACTAGATGTAGGATGAGACCATCAAGAAATTTGTTTATGTTCTGAAGCTTTGTACCAGTGGAGAGTGGTACCATCAAACAGGATTTTTTACATTAAACCTGAATTTAAAGTATCTTTCTTCTGTGGTCATTCTCGCAGAAAAATGATTTTATGATCATACATCTGTGAATACTATTCTGTACATGTGTATCTGTCTCTTGATTTACTTTTATGTTTGGGTTTTTTGTCTTGAAGATTCTTGGATATCCCAGTCAGCTTCCTTTCCTAGGAATCAGAAGCAACCAGGTGTGGATTCCTTGTCACCTGTAGCATCACTTCCTAAGCAAATTTTCCAGCCTTCTGCCCAGCAACAGCCTTCTAAGCAGGTCAAAGTCACATGTGCAAACTGCAAAAAGCCTTTACAAAAGGGACAGACTGCGTATCAGCGGAAAGGATCTGCTCACCTTTTCTGTTCCACTACCTGCCTCTCATCATTTTCACACAAACCCACTCCAAAGAAACTTTGTGTCATGTGCAGAAAGTGAGTTTTGTATTTTGTTTTACTCTAGCACCTAAATCTGGTACTACTTAAGATTCTTATGCATGCATGAAAGTTGCTCTACTAATATATAAAGTCTGATTATAGAAGTGCTTTATATAGTGTTGCTTTAGTGTTTGGAAATGTTGAAATCACTTTGTCTAACAAAATAATAATACCAGCTCTTGAATTCAGAGTAGGGAATATATTGTTTTATTGAAAGCAAGTACACTAAAAAGAACTGATTTTTTAAAAGACAAGGTGTCCAAGTAGTGGCATACCTTGTGACAAGATATACTTTGTATATGAAGTCCTTTATGAAAAAAGTGGACCTTGTGTGAGAAAGCACTCATTTTGATAGATGAAGATGTAAAATCAAGAAGCTTTAAAAGGATGAGAGTAATACTTGCAAGAAGCTGGAAGAAACTTGGAAGTTCTTCCACTCTTGGTCATACAGGGATAGGAATAACCTTAGGTTTCCCCATAAGTGGGGCAACTGGTGGTTTTGTAGCTGAAGATACCTTCAGTGCGCAGTACAGAGGGAGTAACAAGCATAGCTAGAAGTGGCTTATTCTAAATTACTGTTTAGGTTTGGCTTGTAGTTTTTCATGATTTGCCAGACTTCAAATTACCAAAGAGAGGTCTTCTGTAATTGTGTTCTTGTAGTGTTAAGTGTACAAACTGGTTGTACTATCTTTTTCTTTCAGTGTACTTTTTACTGAGCTTTTTGCACTTTTTATGTTCTCAGTCTGGTACATGCTGCAGTGACACTGGTTAAAGGACGAATTTTTGCTGAACTAAAGAAGGCTTGCAATAAGGACTGCCTTTGTTAGTGTGTGCTCCAGAGAGTGTGTTCTTTGCTCAATCACAGATTGAAACTAGTGAAAAAAAACCTTTTACATCACTGTCCAGTGTGCTGGATTAATGGCTAGTATTCATATGCAAGCTGTTGGTCTTTTTTTTTCTTGGCACTCAGTAAAAATAAGCTATAGAAAACATTGATATCTTGCAAATTTATATCTTGGTACCCTGAAAACCAAAAAAATTAAGATATTCTGGCTTTTTAAAAATAGGTGTAAAAGCTGAAATTCTCTGAACCCTTCCCTCTACAGGGCTAGCTAAAAGTAATCCTTGCTCCTTCTATTGGCTTATGTGTTTATACACGATTGGTTTTTTTAGACATAATCTGGTGACTGCCATATTCAGGTAGATGCATGATCTATAAAGATGAAGATTAAACAGATCTTTCCTGACTGATAACATGGCTAAATGCATGCTCCCTTGCCACTTTAGAGATACTTAAGAGTATTTTATGCAAGAGGCTACATACAAAACTGCCCTAAATGAAAAGGCTTTATTTTTCAATGATAAAGAAAACACCTTATTTCTAGGTTTTGAGGTTAAAGAGAATCTTTTTGAAGTCACCTTTGACAGTTCTTGAGGTGCTGCTAGTCTTTGCTTTTCCACCACTCTGAAGTTTTTACTCAATCACAGTTAAATAGAAGATAGTGTATGCACTAAATTGTTCCACTGTGGCACTGTTCCTCTGTATAACCCAACAGGAAAACTCAAAATTCTTAGGCATTTTATTATAAATCCCTTTTCTTTCATTCCTCTGAACTCTTCCGTAACTACATAAATAGCAAGCTCCTCAGGGCAGGAGCTCTGCCTTTGTTTTGCAGAACAGGAATGATAACACTCCCTGACACAAATCTTAGTAATTATCCAAAGGCTAAGCCAAACTCTGCTGACTTCTCCTTGATGGAAGAAGGCAAGCTTGCAAGTGTTCGTATGGGTAGTGTACAAGTTTGTTTTCAAAGAAGTGTGTCTAGGGAAACATGCATTTTCCCTGTTTTCCCAGTGTTTTTTACCCATCATAGTTTTAAAGCTGATAGGTATGAGTGTGTGAGACATGTTTCCCAACTGGTGATCCAGATGTGCCCAATCAATTTTTTTATATATTCTGCCCAATACCATTTCCTGTAGGTCAATAATAGGGTTTAGATTTGGGGTTTTTTTTTTTTGCTTAGAAGGCAAAGGAGGAGGTTTTATTTTCTCTCCTTTTTCTTCTAATATATGGTGTGTATTAGTTTGGGACAGTGTAAGTCTCTTTGGTTAGAACAAGGTTTCTTTGATTTCAAATTACTTTTATTGATGGTTGGTTTTCTGGTTTAAGGTGTTAAATTGGCACAGTTCCATGGGCAGCTACATAAACTGCTCAGAGGCTTTGGAACTTTTTAAAGGAATGATGGAATTAACTTTTGTAAATTTTGAGTGATAGAACGTCTAGACATGTTTATGGTAGAGTTCTAAGCTTTTTGGTTGTTTAAAAGTTTGAGAAATGAGAAAACAACTTTCTCTCTTCCTCTCATCCTGTCCTGAGATTAATACTGGAAATGGTGGAGGTACCTACAAACAAAGACCATTTCTTGCTTTTTATTATAAATTTGAATTTTTTGTATGAAACTTAAATGTAGCTTTTGTGTAAAAGGAAGAGCCATTATAAAATGGCTAGTTCAAATTTGCTGTGTTAGTTTTTTCTATAAAATTGAGTTTGCCATAACTACCTCTAATGGTGCATTAGTACTGCTTAGTTCTAGAATAATTAATTGGGAAAAAACTGTGTTGAAATACAAGCCTTGAAAGGAAGAATGAATCTTATTACATGTGAAGGGTTCTTGTTTATATACTTATTTATGCATAAGCACATGATTTTTTTAATTTCAGAGATATAACAACAATGAAAGGTACCATTGTTGCTCAAGTAGATTCAAGTGAGTCTTTCCAGGAGTTTTGCAGTACATCATGTTTATCCTTCTATGAAGATAAACAGAATCCCTCAAAAGGAGCCTTGAATAAATCAAGATGCACAATCTGTGGTAAACTAACGGAGGTCTGGTTGACTGTTTTTTGTCTTTCTCAATAATGACATATTAATAGCTTATATTCTGAAATAAGAGAACTGAAAAGAAAAATAATGTCAAATCTTCAGTATTTTGAGATATTAAAATATGCGGACTTAATATTCATAAAGAGCAGCTGAAGGAAGAAAGTATTCCAAGAGGTTGATATTTCAGAAACTTGAAGTGCCTTTTGCTGATAATGTGTTCTATTAGGCATAGAATCTTGTAATTATAACCCAGATCTCTCACATAAAAGAATTGCTGATGAAAAAATGTCAAAATCCACTGTATTACCTATTTTTTTTACTGTATGTTTTTAAAGGTAATGCAGATGGTTTTAGAGATCTGTAATATGCAATTTTAAATTCTCATGAATGTATGTATTTTTCTTCATGCCTTCTTGATTACTGAGCCCAGCATAGTTCAGGGTACTGCTTTACATACCGTATTGTCTGGCCAATCTTTGTATGCCAGGTTCTTCACCTATAAATTGCCCATTTTATAAAATTGAATAAATTGGCATTCTGTTCTCATATGCAATTACCACATCCTTCCCTCTCATCTTTCCTTCCAGGCTAAAGGGTGTAGAGGAGGCTAAGAGTGTTTTCCTAGAACTTTAGAGACAACAGAAACATCCCTTTCTGCTTGTATATTTCATGGTCGTTTCAGGTTTTTAAGTAGTGAGATAGTTACTTAAATGTAAGACTTCTGTTGATCTACTAGTTTCAGGCAACTTTGAGCTTGTCTAATGATAGAATACTTTTTGTTTTTGTTTTTTAGATTCGTCACGAAGTTAGCTTTAAAAATATGACTCATAAGCTGTGCAGTGACCATTGCTTCAATAGATACAGGATGGCAAATGGTTTAATAATGAATTGCTGTGAGCATTGTGGGGAGTATTTGCCCAGTAAAGGAGCTGGAAACAATGTCCTTACTATTGATGGTCAGCAGAAAAGATTCTGCTGTCAGAACTGCCTTGGTGAATACAAGCAGGTAACAAATTCTTTACCTATAAATTAAAATAAAATAAACATTAATAGTTCCTAAGTTTATCCTGTTACTAATAGCATGGGTTTACTTCTCCTAAGAACACATAAGTAGCAAAGACTTCTAAAAATGAAATTAATGCCAATGAGAAAAAACTTATCTGCAATGGACCTTTTACTACTGTCTCTTTTTGATGTTACTGTAATAGCAATACCTATTTGTTACTAATGAAAGTATAATTGAAATTAAATTTTGTTAATAATTTCTATTTTTTCTATTGGTTGAATCTGAAGTATATTAATAGCAAGCACACCACACAGACTTTACTGGCCCTTAAGTTATGGGGGGGGTTTTATAAAAGCTCCATTTGTATACAGTTGAAACTATAAAAAATATGCAGAACATACAGATTGGACATTGCTGTGAGAAGGCTCTAAGTGGTGACAGTTTGCCTGTGTACTTGCACTATGTCTCATCCCATTGTACAGCACAGGTTTCAAAAATTATTACTTTCATCCTTCTGTGTGTTAAATTTTATGCTTTCATTTTATTTACTTGGTTTGTTTTTCATTTATTTTTAAGGCTGTTAATATAGTAGTAATTGTGTTTCAAAATAATTCCAAATCAAGAAACTTGATGCTGATGTCTTTCACATTTTGCAGAGCCAGCTTAGCTCTGAACTGTTGCTATTGCTGACTAGACGGTTTAAATGTTAATGGCAGAATTTATAGTATAAAAGGATAGCTCAGAAATAATCAGTATTTCAGGGGAGGTCATAGAATATGGGGATTTGGGGCGTTTTTTATTATTTGGGTTCTTTTGCTTGGTGTGTTCTGCTCTGGGTGTATAGGGGTGGTGTTCTGACAGTGCTGTTTTACTAGCAAGAAATTTATGTTTCTGGTTTTGAAATGCACCCTTGAATATGTGAGTGGCCCCAGCGCTGCACATTGCTCAGGGCTTATTCTTCATCTCTTCCCACTTTTAAGAAACCAGTGGTCCAAGAGAAGAGGCATTGCAGTGCTGTGTTGTAAAGTTCTTCAATGTACATCATGCGTGCTTGTGTTTTCTCACTGGATGCTGAGCTCTGATGCTTTTGGGGATGGCTGTTCTGTGTGTGAAGAGCAAAGCTGGAAATGTGCATATGTAAACAGCCTAACTGGAAATGTAACATAAGCATTATTTTTTTGCCACAGCTGTACCAAAAGGGACAGGATAGGTTTTCAAACTACTAAAAATGTAGGCATGCCCAGAAGCCATGGAAAGACTTGAAGAAACGTTGAATACTGTCTCTTGAAGATACAAAAGTGCAGGAGATTACCTTTGAAATGAGGCATTCCCACACAACCAGTATAACATACACTGCACATGGAATTCTGAAATAAACATGGAATTTTGAGGCTGAATGATAAAATTTGTACTTTAAAGCCAGAATATACTGTATTTGTTCGCATATTGTTGTATGTTGTGTTTAGATATGTGTTTGATAATGAGAAGAATATAGGCAGCAAGTTGTATGTTCTGGTTTAATTTGAGGAGGAGGAGCAGTTCGCAGTACCGAGAATCTTCACGAGTAGTGTGAAGTTGGTGCATTATTGTGAGAACCTTTAAAATTGAGAGAGGTTGGTTTGGTTCCTTCACTTCTGACAGCAGATTTTATGCAAGCAAATTCTTAATTCCTTTATCAAAATATGCGGTACTGTGGAAATATAATAGGCTGTGAGAAGCTTAATTTGAATGCTTGTGGGTATCTGTTTTGGAATGGTGATTAAGTGTAATTCTTAACTGGTAGGTTTCAGATATTCATGGAGTGTGAGGGTATTCTTAAGAGAAGCTTCTAAGGGAAAATTCTGTGTGACTAACCAAGTGTCTTTCTGTTACGGAGTAACTACACCAATGGATAAGGGAAGCATAGATGTTGTTTATGTGGACTTTGGTAAAGCCTTTGACATGGTCCCCCACAATGTTCTCTCCAAATTGGAAAGTCCAACAAGTGGACTGTTAGGTGGATTAGGAGTTGGTTGGATGGTTGCATCCAGAGGGTAGTGATCAATGATTCAGGGTCCTCATAAACATTAGTGACAAGCGGTGTCCCCTCAGGGGTCTATATTTGGATGGGTGTTGTTGCATGTCTTCATCAATTAATAGACAGAGGAACCAAGTGCATCCAGAGCAAGTTTGCAAATGACACCAAGCTGAGGATGCAGTGACACACCTGAACAATGCAATGCCATCCAGAGGGACTGGACAAGCCTGATGTGAGTGCATGGGAATCTCAGCCATGTCAAAGGCTTCACAGAAGTCCAGATAAAGGACAAAGACCAAAGTACAAGGTTCTGCACCTGGCTTGGGCCATCCCCCAGTATCTATACAGGCTGGGGAATGAGCAGATGGAGAGCAGCCCTGCTGAGAAGGACTTGGGGGTGCTGGTGGGTGCGAGGCTGGACATGAGCTGTCAGTGTGCACTCACAGCCCAGAAAGCCACTGGTGTCAGGGGCTGCATCCAAGGATGGGCAGCAGGGCCAGGGAGGGGATTCTGCCCCTCTGCTCTGCTGAGACCCCACCTGCAGTGCTGCATCCAGCTCTGGCATCCCAGCACAGGAAGGACATGGACCTGTTGGAAATAGTACAGAAGAGGGACACTGAGATGATCAGAGGGAGGGAGAACCTCTCCTGCAAGGAGGAACTGAGGGAGTTGGGGTTGTTCAGTGTGGAAAAGAGAAGGCTTCAGAGTGACCTAATTGTGAGCTTCCAGTAGCTGAAGGAAACTTACAGGAATGATGGGACAAGACTATTTAAAAGAGCATATAGTGATGGGACAAGGGGAAGTGGGTTTAGATTTATAGAGAGTAGGTTTAGATTGGCTATTAGGGAAAAAAATCTTTACTGTCAGGGTAGTGAGACACTGGAACAGGTTGCTCTGGGAACTTGTGGATGCCCTGTCCTTGGAAGTGTTCAAGGCCAGGTTGAATGAGCAGCCTGGTCTCATGGAAGGTGTCTCTGACCGTGGCAGGGGGAATTGGATCTAGATGATGTTCAAACCCAGACCATTCTGTGATTCTATGAGTATATGAAAGTCAGAATATAAAAGTGGAAGTTCTTCTAGTGTATGCTATAGATGACCAAAGTTGCTCAGGACACAAATGCATTAGAATATTTAGTTGATATAATATTTAGGTTTGAAGTTTATTTAGATTTTTTGAGCTAAGCGTGTTCAGGGAGTTCTGTTTTCTTAAAAAAGAAGCTTAGACTGGAAAATGTCACTGACAACCCACTGGGCCACAATTGGTAAATTATAGCTTGTTTTGTTCAGTTGTAACAGGGTTTCCTTGGAAATTACTAGATCTTGCTTTAAAGGAGAACTGCTGAAGGAGAGATTTTGGGAGAGTCATTATTGCATACTGAATTAAACTTAATTAAAGAAATATTACACAAAAAGTTAATGTCATTTGATTCCAGCATTGTGTTGTACAACTAATTATTGTGTGTCACCTAAGAGTGTTAGCAAATGTTTTCTTACAAACAGTTGTAAAATAAATAGGTCTTACTGGTATCAGCTTTGTATTAAGCAGTTTGTATTGTAAATGTCATACACCTTTCAATTTTGCTATACATTTGTAGTAGTAATAAATGAAAACTCCTTCTTATTACTTGTACCTATCTATATACTTAATCACAAATTTTTAAAATAAATATTACACTGATTTGAACACAGTTTTCAATAAGTCATCATGGGCTTTTTTTCTTATTCTCTTGGAATCAAAAAATTAAACTTGTGGGTAATAAAAATTACAGTGGCTCTCAGAATGACAAGTAATTGGATTACTGGAAGTAATCCATCTGCTGCAAAGTGTGTCTTTCCTCTGTTTTAGACCATTCCTGGGAGTAAGGAACAATGTTGTTCCTGGGATGGAGAGTAGGTTTTTTCTCAAAGGTCGTAAGTCACCTTTCAAGGTGATGGATGCACTTAGCTTCCTATGTACCATTTTCAGAACCTGCTTTAAAAATGAAACATACATAATCTTTACTATTGCATTATGTGTCTTGATTTTCTGAAAGGTCATTGTTGTTCTTTCTTTCCAAAAACTTAAAGTGCTTGCTGAGCTTAGATGTCTTTCAGTATTAAAAAGTTATGAAATATAAATAATCATTTCTAATTAAATAATTAAAAAGAAAATAATTTAAAATAATAGGCATAACATAACTAATGCTCACTGTATTTTTATGCAAGAGCAAGTTAATTTCTCTACGACACCACAGCCATTTGTGAAGACAGCCAAGTGCAAGTCAAGCTTTTCAAAAAAAGATAAAACAGTGAGAAAATAATTTCTCAAAAAACGTATGACAATTTAGACAAAATGTGAGAACAAAACTCTCAGAGGAAGTGCTTAAATTTTTTAAAACCTGAAGATGGTGATTACTGCTAGATAGTGCACTCCAACTCTGTTGCACTGAGGTTCAGACTCTTCACGTGAAGATAGTCTAGACGAACTTAAGGAATAACCCAAAACAAAATGGAAAAAAAAACAAACCGCAGTAGAAGAGAGTGAAATTATATCTGAACAGATGACTAAAATTGCCTGTTATTGTATAAATACTGGAATACCATATTTCTTTAAACAGATTTTGTATAGTTAAAATGCAAGCGTTTAAAAAAATTACTTTAGTGATTCATTTGAAAATTATCTGTGCATAAATTAGAAGTGACCTCAAGTGTGCCTGCCATAAAGATGTTAACCACATGCAGCACATACTTAAGGTTGTTTCAGTATTTTTGTTTCCGCTACTACTGCATGTTTTCTCTCCACAAAATTAGTTAACTTCCTTTTCAAAGTAGTTCCCATGTTTGTGTCATGGTTTACTGGATTTTGGACAGGCTTGACAACCTTGTTTTAAGAAACAAGTGGAATATCCTGTGGCTTTATGAGTTGGCTTGTGCAACCAACCATACCTTTTAATTTTGAGCTTTTCCAACTAAGCTAAAGCAGCATCTGTGTCCGCTCTTAAAAATATTTTGCTTCCTTGCCTGATCAGTCCATGGTGCTCTTGATTCTACCAAGAAAGTATTTAATGCCTTGCTAGTTGAAAATGTTCCTTTACTTTTTTTACTTTGCTTCTGTAATTAAAATTCTTCTTAGAATGTGACCTGGGATTTGCTTGCTTTGGGGGCTTCTTAAAGTCATGGTCTTCATCTACTGCAAAAAAAAAGGGGGGGAGGAAGGGATGGGAAAGGAGCTCTAGCTATTTCTTCATAGGCTTTTTGATAGCTCTGGACTGAAGTGATACTGAATGAATGCAAGCCAAAAGAGAGTCTTTTAGTTAAAAAGGGTGCTTGCAGTGTCTTTTCATCTAATGAAAAAATTTTCAATACTGAATAAAAGTGCATTTGGTTTCTTCTTGATTAGATGAAGACTTAATACTGAACATGCTTCAAGACTAACAAGGCTGTGCCATGCCCCTAAGCTAGGAAAAAAACACCCTAGGCAGTTGTGCTTCCTTGTTCAGTTTCTGCTCCTTGCCAAGGAACTGCTTTTGTGAAACTCTTAAAACTCATTTGTCTTATTTTACCCCGTGCAAGGGTTTAAGAGCCTTCACTGTATACAGTAATGTGCATATCAGTTCTGCAGCTAACAATTAACTCCTTACATAGAGTTTGTACTTAGCCTCATAAAGTGTGTTGTTATCTACTGGTTTAAATATCACCAAATGCTGTGATAGAATGTCCTGTCACTTAGCACTGCAGTGGAAGCATCTGGGGTTTTCAACTTTGTCTTGTGTCTTGTCCCATGCAGTGTCTGGGTTTTTTCTGTGCTTCTTTGCTGTTGAGACAGATGGTCCTTCCCGTCTTCCTTTTCATCTTGATAGTACAATGAACTACAAAATCTACCACTTTGTGCTGTTTTTACTGTTTTATAGACTCTCATTTCCAAGTTTCAAGAGTAAGAACTCTTGACAAAGTCAGTAATTGCTCAAGTTAAACAGCCCACTTACATTGAAATGTCAAAAGTACTGTTGTTTGGGTTTTTGTTTATTTATTTATTTTTTTAAATTCTGGTCACTTTAAAAGAGAAGTTCTGTGGTTTCAGCCAGATCAAACTGTGGTTTAATAGTGGAGTTTCTTCCTCATATAGTAAACCACTTCTGTTAAGTTCAGGTAATACTCAGTTTGGTATTAAGTAATCTCTGATTATACTGTTGTCTCATACTATGCACACTTCTGCAAATGGAGATAGCTAGATGCTTTTTATCCCATCTAACATGGTTAAAAGACAGAAATCTTTATTAACCAAGGAATAATCATTTCCTCTTTCTTCCTGCTTAGTGACATGGGGAGGTTTTTTGAGACCTCTTGGTATTCATGACTCCAAGTTTCTTGCATCTCTGATGCAAATTGAGTCCTAGAAACTATCCTGTTCTAACTTTTCTTTTACTGTTTATTTACTCCTGCTTTCTGGAACCATTTATTTTGCCGTTTCCTTTTCAAATGTCTGTCTTCCAACTGTAGAATTTGCTGCTCTTCAATAAAAACTATTTTACCAGATTCCTTAGACATCTGAATATAGTTCATCGTGACTGTTCAGAATACTACTATGTTGGTATTTTAGAAGATGGAATTAGATGGGTCCATCAGAAATGTTAAAATGGCTTTGTAGTTCTGAAGAAAACTACATACGGCAGTCAAATGTGAGGTGTCATTTGTGTGGGAGCACAGGAGCTTCTTGAAAGGAGGAAGCAAGTAGGTGGTGTGTGACTAGGTGTCATAGTCATGATGGATATAACCACATCCATACACTGGTGTACCTGGAGTAGTTCTGGGTGGGGTTGAGGGGAAGAGAGAAAAGGCAGAACAGAAACAACTGAAACATTCAGTTAATGTAGACCTAACTTGCTTTTTGAGGCAGGTGTTTTCAGCTCTGCTTGTCTCAGAGACAGGAAGACAAGTGTCTTAAGAGTGGGAACAAAACCAGCAAAAGGACAGAACACTGGCAGTTGGAGATACCAAGGAAAAGTACTGGACAAGTTATTGATCTAGCTGTTTGCAGAGTTCAGCTGATGAAATGTAAACATGAATCACTTGTGTTCAAGGCCCACAAAAGCAATTGCTTCATCTTTTGCTCTTAGGACTTGGGGCAGATGCTTTTGAGGAAGAGTTTACAGCTGTTACTCTGGAGGGAAGGGATGATTTGGATGCAGTATTTTAAGAGAAAATAAATTACACAGTTTCTTCTTTCTTTGCTATTACAGATTCTGCTGATACTTGATTCTTTTCTTAGACATGCATGTTGCCTCTGGATCCATCAGACCATCCTTTCAAATGAATCCAAAGTAGTTCAGCTGCTGTTTTGTCAATTACCTTTCTGAGGGATCTCTGTTATCATAGAATTCCATGTAGCAAACTTAGCTGCTTTTCTACTTACAGAAAATGTTGTCTTCTTTTTCCTTTTGTTTGAACACAGGCATATGATGTTTCTGTCCTGGAATTTCCTGGTGTTTTTCTTAATTCTAATCCAAACCTCCAATTCTGTAAAGCTACTAGGGAGATTTGCCTGGATTGAGACGTATTTAACAATCTGTTTCACCATGGAGTTTTTACTACAAAACATTTCCTTTAACTGGAAGTGAATCTTTGGGCTGCTACATAGCATTGTAGCAATCAGCTGCTGATAATTTCTGTTGAAAATACATTCTAATATTTTCTGTTGACTCGCCCTTGCATGGGAGAAGTTGCAGCAAGAATGTTCTCTTACACTGCTGGCATGTTCTTCATTATGCTCTCTTAGCCTTGTCAAGGCAGCTGAAGCAGATGATACTCCTTTTTCGTCAGTCAAGAATAAAAGTGTCTAGCAGAGATGTCTAAGTTCAAGGCAATAATAGCTTTATTGAAGTACTGATGCAGCCAGAAGGTTGAAGAAGAGAGGCTTTCATTAGTTTCAGCTGCAAACAGAAATGAGGCCTCTTAAATGCTGTGAAGTTATGGTATTGCTCTGACATTTATTTTAGAGTTTGGTCTGTATTCTTTGTAGGGTACATGCAACAAGACCTCTAGGCTTCTTCACCTTAGGTGATCCTTGGAATAAGATGTAAAGGATGGTCAAGATTCCTTCTAAAATCATAGTTTCTTATAGTGGCAAGAATAAGAATTCCTCAAAAACCCTCTAAGGGAATTTTATTTCCAGGAATAGTATTTTTTTGAAACAATTCCTTCAGTTCTGGAATATGTTACATTCATCTGCCTTGCCTTGCATTTTGATAGCTGCTTTTGTAGTTACTCATTTGAGTTGAACACTGTCCTAGTAAGTGGAAGGAATATTTGAGATATATCTAGAACTAGTGACTTGCAAGAATTTTCATATCACATTGTTTAATGTCAGTTATCTGTCATGAGATACCTATGATGAAATAGACCTTCTGGAATTACGTCTCTAAGGATATACAAACAAGTCATGAAAGAATGACTGAGTTTAGAATGAAATATAATTACAAGAATATTCAGGCTTCTTCATCTACCATATACTTAATGCCTTGGAAGAGGTCAAATATGCAATAGACTCTAGCCAAAATTAGGTCATCTCAATGCAGAGTTTACGTGGAGTAGTTAAGGAGAGGTGTATTCAGACTACTGTGCATCAAGCTTCCCCTCAGAGGGCACTGGGCCTTTATTCTCTTGGAATTTTGCTTCTGGATTAGCTTGGTTTATTTGTACTTAGTAACTGATACAGTTTTCTTTACTAATTTGATTGTGTTTTAACTTCAATTTTACTTAAACTTGCAGTCCGCAAATGTGCATGTTTTCATTTGCACATGGGAGGAAAATGCTTGATACTTTCTCTTGCAGATTGGTTTTGTGTTAATTTCGTCTTTGAAGGGAACCTGAAGCTAGTTTGACTGTGCAGGTTTTGTGAAGAGGCATTTTTTTCTACTGTTAAAATACCATGCGGAGCACAAGATAAAGCTAATACTTCATCTGAAATGGAAGATAATTGCCAAGAAAGCAGCTTTGGAGAAAAAAAGGCTTGGGTATCCCAGTGGTGAAGCTGAACTGGGGTTAGGGGTGTGCCCTTGCAGCAAAGATGGCCAGCTGGGTCCTGGATTGTCTCATAGAATGTCTGACCTGTGGAGATCATCTTGTGCACCCCCAGCTCAAACAGGGTCACCTGGAGCAGGTCCTCCAGGACCACATCCATTTGAATTTTTAAGTCTCTCCAAGGATGGGGACTGCCCAGCTTGTGTGGGCAACCTATTGCTATATTAACAAGAGTACAGCCAGCAGGATGGGAGGTTTGTGCCCCACGCCGCCCCTCATACTGCTTCTGGAGTACAATGGCCAGTTTTGGATTTGATAGAATAAAAGGCACTGTCATACTGATGGCAGTTCAGTGGAGAGCTGCCAATTTGCTTAGATGGCTGGAGTACCTGATACAGTAGGACAGGCTCAGGAGAGGTTACTTTGTTCAAGCCTGAGAAGCATAAATGAGAATGAGGTAGCTAATGGGAGGAGGCAGAAGAACATGAACTCTAGAGTTGTGCAGTGGAAGGAAAAAAGGCAAGAGACACAACTTGAAGACAAGGGGAAATGTATTTAGATAAAGAAAAAGGTGGTTTGGTTTTGGTTTTTTGTTGTTGTGTGTTGGTTGGTTGATTGGGTTTCTTATGTGTTTTGTTTTTTTCTCTCCTATAAGGATGGTGAAATCTTCCTGAAGGGTTTTGGAGTGCTTGTCCTTGGAGATGCTAGATTTGACTGGATAAGATCCTTAGCAAACACCTCTGGACCTGCTTTGAGCAGGAGGCTGCAGTTGACCTCAGGAGGTCTCTGCCAGTCAATATGATTCTGTGACTTTGTTCTTCTGAAACAAAGAAGGAAGCAGTGATTTTTAAAGTAAAGATTCAAAAAGTTTTGCATTTTTTGTTCTCTCTTAGTCACCAGTGAAGATTTTGGTGTTTTGTTCTGGTTTTCCTCTGCCAGTCAAGATCTTTTTGTGTCCTGCCGTGAAATATGAACAACATTGACACAGCTTTATGTTTTCTTTGGTTTCTTTTCTAAACACCCACTTTTCCTTGAGGATGGTTAAAATATTAAATTAAATATATACTGTAGTAAGAACCTGAGAAAGCTGTTATGGTTCTCATCGGGGATTGAAACTCCTGCAGTGATGTAAATGGGCGTACATGGAAGAGTAGGACCAGGGCAGGAGGTAAGGATATTTTCCTCTGAGCATTTTCTGAGCTTCTGACTCTGTAGAGGTCAGGGCATCCCTTCAACTTGATGCAATGTTCCTGTATGCTATTTTTGGCAAATCTATTTAATTAGTGCTTGTCCAGTCTCCTTGTGAATGCATACAAACACTTTTTCCACCCATAACTCTCTTTGGTAAGAGGTTCTGCTGACCTGGTGTTTGTTATGTGAAGAGCTGTCTCCTGTTTATTTTCAAAGTTCCATTGATATTCGTGTGATTTCGCATAGTTGTTAATATCAAAAAATACACTGAGCAGTTAATCCATAGTGCCCTACATAATACCATTTTTGGTTCTGTCATTATTCTCCTAAGCTATCTTGTTTCCAGGCCAAAAATCCTTACCTCAGAAGAATGCTCTTTGACCCTCTGTATTACTGTAGCTCTCCTCAATTTTAGTGAATCTTCTGTTTGTTTATGGCAGCTAGAAGGGTACTTCAAGGGAAAGGATTCTCAAATGTTACTTTTTCTGCAGAATGAAGTTAATGCTGCAGATTCTTAGAGATGAAAGAGATTATGTTGGGAAGAATTTGAGAGTAGAAACCTAAGTTAGCTGAGAAACTTGATAGTCTCATCTGGAAATTTTACACTTAGGAACAGAAAAAATTTCTTCGTTTGCATTATGGGTATTCAAAAACGAGATATAGTGAGGCTCGCTGTTGATGTTGTCAATGGAGGAAGTTGTTGAGTTAGACTCTTAATAAATGTTTGAGACACGTGTAATACTGATTGAATACTTTCAGGTATGCATTAGTCTTTTTTTAATAATAATGTGGTACTCCTTGGAGGATTTTTTGAATGGTTTTAATATTTGAACTTGGAAATTTAGGGAATGCTGGAAAGAGTAATAATAATGCAAGAAAAATGTTTAGCTTGAGGAAGATGATGATTACAACATTTTAGGAGCAATACATTTAAGGAAGGTTTGGGCCTTCTAATTTTTTTTTCCACTATGCCCTGTCTTTTTCACTTGTGTAACAATGTGTTTAAGTTTCTAGTAATGCAGAAATGCTCAAACATTCATTTTAGTTGTTATTACAAGAATAAAATGAGAGCTTTGTTATTACAGTTTTGCTCCTACCCACAGAATCTTCTGCATAGTTGGCATGTTTTTTGGAAATACTTATTTTTTGTAGTTTTGATAAATTAGATCTAGGTTCTCTAGATTATTATTAGATAGGAATAAAAAGTTTTCTTGCTTTTAAATCTGAAAGAGATGGGGTGAAGTCAGTAAACAACTCCAATATTTTTAAGGTGTATGAAATTCAGAAGTGATTGACATGCTGTTGCACTGTTCTTTGTGTGCATGATCCTTTCTTGATACCACCTAAATAAAGAGGTATTTGAGATGCTAATTAGCAAAATCTATTCCTGCTTTAAAGAAACTTTTGTCAAAACATGTAGTTTGCTGACACAATGAATTTTTTTCCATTTATGCTCTGATCCGTTTACTATTAATTCATTTATTAAAACTTACACTTTTGTCTTGCTGTCTCTTGAAGTCACTTTAGCCTCTGTTGGATTTCTCGTTTGGATATAGAACTTGGAAAAGTTTCGTTTGCCTGTGTGTTGTTTTCCGATTATATTGCTGAGTGCTCTAAGTAAAGTTGTTTGACAGCATATTTGCATCAATGCTTCTAGATTTATGTTTTGGTTTACTGTGGAGCTACCAAGGCTGTTTGTGGAAGCAGATTTATTTATGGTGGTTGTCCATTAAGCACATTACAAGAAATCAAGTCCTTTGTAAATTGTAGCCTCCTGTATATTATTAGTAATATAACTCAGAGTTTTCTGGATGCCCTGCTTTTGTTTCTTAGCCTGCCAGAGGAGATGAATGTGTAGCAGCAGAATAGCTCCAACTCACAGAACAATGTAGCTGCTACATTTTGGTCTTGGTACCAAGTGTGAATTTTGTCAATATTGTGGCTGATTAGGAAGAGAATGATGTCCTGAGTAACATATTTAAAGCCAAATGGAAAAAAAAATTAAAATAGAAAGGAAATATCCTAGAGTCCTATTTTATAGCCTGTTCCAGGTAGGAGTTTGATATCTTGACAGGTACTCCTTTTTGGAGGAAATCCCCAGCATGTGGACATAGTGAAGTTGTGTGGAAATTTTGCTAGTCTCTGCAAGGTGCTGCATTCAATTTGTGCCACAAGCATATGGATTTGTATGTTTTTATGTGGATGCTCCTAGTATAGGAAAGATAACATCGTAAACCCATAAATTTCTTCTCTAGCTGTCTGTAAGACTGCCTTTAACTAGCTTTCAAATTTGGGTACTGAAAAATAGGAAGAGCAAAGATACCCTCTGAAGCTTCTCTCACTCTGAACAAAGTAAAGCAGCTATGAAACATGCTTTGCCTTTCTATCCTTGAGAATAGGGAAAGAGGGAGAGAGAGTACCAAATAATTTCTTTAGAAGGGAAGAGATCTTAAGTGCCTAAGTGATGATTTTCTAATACTTAATAGGGTGAGAGTCTGTCTAGTAGGAGGCCCATCATTTTTGGTGAGGAAAATCTCTATCACTGTCAAGACCATGATACTATTTCTATGGGCAGAGAAGGTGTCCAGATTTTTTTTTTTCTGAAACTTGCTTGATCATTCTTGAGATACTTGCCTAACACTGGTGTGTGTAATATATGTAACACATCAGAATTAGTGATTTTGGATGTTGACTATGTCATTGGTGTTTCTGCTCTGTGCAGCTTTTTCTATGTTTTTTATAGAATGTTTGTTCCATTTTGTGGAAAACTGTTGATGGACTGACTGCTGTGTTGAGAGATGTCAAAATCGAGTCTGTTACCAGGTTCATGGAGTCAAAGTTCAGCATAGAAACTCTGCAGTGTGTTCCTCCTTCCTGGAGGATTGAAGATAGAATTTTTTTCTCCCCAAAGTTTATTTATTCTTCATATTCATAAATTCTTTGCTGTGGAGGTGACTGCACAATGGAACAAATTGGCCAGAGAAGTTACGGAGTCTCCCTCACTGGGGATATTCATGAACCATCTGGGACGCAATCCTGTGCAATGTGCCCTAGGAAGACCCTGCTTGAACAGGGAGGTTGGACCAAAGGTCTTTTCTAAGCTTACTCATTCTGTAAATCATACTAGCCATGCCAGATTCCTGTTCCTTTTCTTACAACCATTGTCCCATCAACAAGGAGAGAGGAATAGAGTTGTTTCAAGCTCTTCAACTCAGCACAGCTTGTTACATACTCTTACCACAGTTCGGTTTGCAGACGGTGGGATTTGGGATGGAATTGGGATGTTTTGGTTGGAGTTTTTTGAAGGGGGTGTGTGTATGTGTTGTCTTTACAGGGAAGGTTAGTTTCAGCTGGCTTTTTCCCAGGATTAAAAGACCCAGCCGTAGTGCTGAATGCTCAAGAGGATGATCAGGAGAGCTAATACAGGAAGGATCTGATGAGATGACAGAAATAAAACTTTTCTGTTGTTTTGGTTTTTTTTTTAGACCATAACTTAAGTCAAAAGCCAAGCAGAGCTTTAACTAACGCATTGTTTTGCTTTGTTTTATGTTTTAGAAATGTGGCCAATTAACATCTTGTACTGGCTGCAGAGCTCAGTGCAGGTTTTTTGACATGACTCAGTGCATAGGACCTAATGGATATATGGAGCCATACTGCTCAACTGTATGCATGAACACACACAAATCAAAATATGCAAAATCACAAAGTAAGTGAAAAGGATGATGGGTTTTCATCACTGCTAAGAGTAGACTTTTTTAAAAGTTTGAACACTGGGGGTTGGTACGTTTGTTTTACAGTTAGTCTATGCAGATGTGACTTCACAGTTTTTAACTTCATTAAAAAACAAAACTAAAAGAAGACGTCTTCTGTTGAACACCAGCAAATGGATCCATGAGGATTAATTTTCCTCACTGGCCTTTTTTTGTGATGTTGGAAAGAATTTTCAACTGTCTTAAGGCTTCCTGTGAAAAAAATGCTGAGGCATAATGTGCTCTCATGTGTTACAGGATGATAGTGCAGGTTTTTTGCATATAAATTAATATTCTCTGAATTCTTATATGAATCCCACCCTGGATTTTTTTTTTCAGTCAAGCAGGAGATGGAAAAGAAGGGAGGTAGTTATAATGGATATGGAGATTCTCTAGATAAAGTTTTTGATCCGGTAAATAACTCAAAACGTGTTCTTCAGTATGCAAAACAGATCTCAACTTGAAGTTGAAAATGACCCAGTGAATTTTATGGAGGAAGGTGTTTTCATATTTAGTACTCATCTTTGGTGAAATTTGAATTTATCCAAACTTCTGTAATTTCTTTTGTGTGAGTTGTAGAAGCTGATTGGAAAACAGACTAATCTTAGTTTTCTACATTGAAAAACTAAAAAGGGCTCACCTATAATACTCCTTTTTTTCCTATTATTTTCTGTTTATTTTGTTTGTAAACTACGTTTTTCTTTTAGGTGTGGAAATTATTTGCCACTTTTGTAAGCGAAACTCTTTACCTCAATATCAAGCCACAATGCCTGATGGAAAACTGTACAACTTTTGCAGTTCCAGTTGTGTAGCTAAATTTCAGGTTAGCTGTCGCGTTAAATCTTTTCCTCCCTAAATATTTGCGTGCCTTGTTTGTGTTAAGTATTTGAACATTAAACTAACTTGCTTGTATATACGTGTTTGAGAGTTACAATTAACGTAGCAGGTGCTCCTGGCTTATAACAATTTCTTTGATCAAAGTGCTCTTTCATAATGATAACAGTAGCTGCTATCTTAATCTTATGAAATAGGATAATAACAACCGCTTTCTGCTTTATATTGTTAAAAAAGGCAAAGCTGTATCACTGCTCATTTTATTTTTGCCATCTTAGCCTCTTCATGGATAGCCTTGCTGTTTTGCATTGAAGATCAGTAAATTAGCCTCTTTTGTGCTAAACACAATAACAGAATTCTCATGTTGAATGTAGAACTAACAAAGGTCTGCCATAGAGGAAAGTGATTCCTTCGGAAATGAAAGGTTAGAACCTCAGCCATTTCATTTATGGACAAAACTAGCTGCTGAAATTGTGGCCAGAAACTGGGGGGTTGCAAGGCTAGTGACATGCACTCTAGATGAGGCTGCTCTGCTTGTTGAAGGTGTCATAATTTCAGTATGAATTAAGGTTAAAGCACAAGTGGAATGTGTTATAGCCATTAATCTCTTGGTGATCAAAGGATATTTTTAAAGACTGTTTCAATTTTTGTATGTTAAAAAAAAAAACAAAACATTTTTCCCAGATTTATGCTGTATAATTGATAACTGCTTCCTCATGGGTTGCTGAAGAGTTACACCCACACAGGGTTTTCCCATTTGTCATTGAACTTTGCTGTTTTCTGTCAACTGGACAGATAATTGGTCTTTTAATTTCTTCTTTAGTATACCCTGGGTAGAATCTCTGTCATGCAGCCATGTTCTGTGTTTCCGTCGTAACCAATTTGGTTGGTGTCTGTCAGTGGAGCTGATTAACAGAAAACCTGTGTATTGTTAGTATGTAATGACAGACCTCTAATACCTCTTGCAAACTCATTTAACATCTATTTTATTGTACGTGATTTTACAATTAATTGCATCCCCAAGAGCTCTCAGAACAAATACAGCCAGGGAATGATGGATTCAACGTGGACCTTCTTGGATTTGCACATAAGTCAACATTAAGTAAGATTATTGAATAGAACTGCCAGATCGTTTAATGCTGGTTCTGGGCTTGTGGTCTTACTGAGTCCTTGTGCTCATGCTTGTATTGCAGTCTCAGTGCTGGATGTAGATCTCTTGTCAGTGTTGTAGTGGAGTTTAATTGAAGCAGCCTTGCAGTCCCTGAGTTCTCAGTAAGGACCAAGAATGGGTGGGTTGCCGCTTGTTTACAGTTAGTTTGTTCAACCAGCACTGTTGGATTTTAACTTCTGATAGCTTTTGTATAGTCACTGTGTAGAAGAATAAAATGTATTCACCATAAGGCTAGAGTTGAATGTATGGGAACAGCTTCTTTGTTCTGTTCATTTAGTATTTAGGTGGAAAGGATGGTATACCACAATGTGAGCACTGGACTGTAAGTGTTCCTTTGAGGCTTCTCTTGTACCTAAGTGACACGTCAGGTATTGAACCTAAATTGAAAAAATTGTTGATTTACTATGGTTCTCCATATTTTTCAGTGTTTACTAATGGAGATAACTCTTGTTTTAATTTTCTAGCTTCATATTTATCCCTTTTTCCTGCTGTGCCTGTTTTTCCTAGACTTTTTTTGTTAAGGGTTATCCTTCTCAGAACAGAATAATTGCTCTTTCAGGCCTATGTTTCCTCCCTTCTGCAAGTATTTTAGTCCTTTTGGCTTACAAATGGGTAACTTTGTTTTACAGAACTTCCGGATTGATTATAATTGTGCCTTCCAAGTAACCTTTTGTTTCTAGCTAGTTGTTCTTTTCATGTATTGAAATATTGGAAAGATTCAGGTGAGCTACATGTTGTACAGTTTATGTCCATATTGACATTCTCCTTTGAGCAGCCAGCATGTAAGAGCATTTGATCTTGTAAGAAAGAGAGTGAAATAGAGAACAGCCTGCTTTATGTGGTTTTTGTTTGGTAGTTGGTGGGACTGAATCTTGTCTTCCACACTCTGTCTTGAAGGATGGTATTGCAGAGTCAAAAATGGAACTGTTCCCAAGGTGTACTGTTTTAAATCAGTATTGATACTGGTACTTCTGCTGGGTCAGTTGAAGGTCTTGCTGTTAAGGGAAAAATAAATTACTGATTATTTAATGTGAACATGGAGGCTGTAATACAAGTGTCTTCCCAAACTTAGCAGCTCTCTAAGCGTCTGACAGTACAAGCCATCTTGCAAAACACAAGTATGTGCAAAAATTTGTGCTAAAGCTGTAATTGGTTTGGGGTTTGCTTCCAATTTATGGATGTATCTGGAGAATTGTAGGACCAGTATGGGTAAGAATTAAAAATACCATGGTGTTTAGCAGGATACTCTCTCTGGTTATTCACGAATACTGTTCTCATTCACTGTTGTGATGGTGCCTGGAAGTGTTCTTGGCTATATACATTACATTTCTTTTTTGTACACACATATGTGCCCACAGACAAACACTCTTCTAAATTTGATAATAATAAAAATATTTGAGGCTTCCATGCCCAGGCTGGAAGGTCTGTGGGTGCATGAGTGCGGGGGAAATGTTTGTTTCCTTCCCTATTTAATGTAGTGCCCTTGATTTTGCTTGTGGAACAGTCCTACTGAATGAGAACATGTAGAAGATTCCTCGTAAGTGCTTCTCTCATGTGCATTAGGAGCAACTTGATTCTTTCAAAGGTGTTGTTTGGTTTTGGTTTTTTTTCTCAGCTGGAAAAAACAACTAACCTTAGTCTGGCTGCCTACTAGCTCTTCCACGTGTACTCTTATGTACAGAAATGTTTCCACAATTTGATTTCATGTTGCTGTGAGCAAGGGTAAGGTGTCACATAGGCTGCCATGGTAGGGGCAGGCCAGCAGCTGTGCTGCTGCGGTGGTGTTCTCAGAACATCCTGGGTTGTGCCTGCCTAGTGTTTGTTATTAAACTGGCAACTTAGAACAGTTTGAGCTGGTTGCATTGAAGGCTGAAAAGGGCTTTACAGTGGTTTTTTTGCTTTGCTTGCACTTCCCATGCTCGTTATTCAACGCAGCCTCTCAAAGGAGCAAACATGGTACATGACTTCAAAGATGTCTTTGATACAACGTAGCATAGATAAAACTTTGTGTTCAGGGTGACTGGTGAAATATTTTAATGAATTTATGGGTTTTTTTTCTTTTGTGTGTAATTATGCTCCCAAATATTTCCTAAAGGTACTTAAAGTACCTTTTAAGTTAGAAGAGAAAGCAAGATGGTGAAAATGCTACATGCATGTCATCTTGGCTCAAAATATTCTGCAGAAGCAGTCTTTAATTGTAAGCAGGATAATTGAAGCTTTAAAGAGGCATACAGAATAGTGTTGTGATTAACTTGATTTAAAAACCATCTTCTACTTTGTTTAGAACTTTCAGTAATATGAATTCAGTTCTTTGCAGATTTTTCTGGAAAAATATTTATTTAACCAAAGGAGCTCATGATAAAAAACATTGCTTTTGGGGTTTTTTTGGAAGCAATAATGCTTAATAGCTTAGATTTGTTTAATCTATAGTTATATATAAATTTCCTTTAAAAGAAATTCTAATTTTAAATAGTCTCAAACTTCGCTGTTCTCACTTCTCTAGCTTTTTGTCATTTTTCGATTACCAGTCCCCTAGACTTTGAGTCTGAATTTCTACCCCAGTAAACAGTAATAGAAAGAAATAAAAGAAGGTAACTGTGGCATACTTCAGAAAACAACTAAAAGTTATGTTTTACTTCTAATTTATAGCCCTCACGATAGGGTGTTTGGGTCCTATATTTAAAGGTAACTACAGACATGACCGATAAGGATTGCTTTTCATGTGATGTCCACTTAGCATATTTCATCTTCATTCTTCCCTCTGTCTTCAGTGTTTCTGTGCAAGTTGCCACATCTGCTAGTTCTTTACATCTCCTTCATTCTTGAACTGGAGGTGCTGGGTATTCTTGATTACTTTTCATTTTCAATGATAACTTCTAGGGCTTCCATAAGCTGCACAGCAGCAGCATGGTGTTTTGTCAAGCATGGTGTTTGCTCTGTAAAGACACCTGCAAATGCAGAAGTGCACAGGTTGGACTTTGCTGTTAAAAATCCCTTTGTGGCTCCCATGTTTGTGCAAGTATTCAGTTATTTAGAGCAGCCAAAGTGAAGCAAACCTTGCTCAGCCACAGGAATATTTGCTGGATATAATGAGAGCAATATGATAATATTGTGTGTAGGCATCAGAAAAAGTTGTTGGAGAAGTTACGTATAAAGTTGTTACCGGCCAGTGGGCCACTGAGGTACAAGTGTCATCTTTCTGCTGCCTGGCCTTTGGTGCTCAGGTCCTGCCTGTGATTGGGAAATATGCATGACTACTCAGTGTGGCCGTGCCCTCTCCACAGAGCCCCTGCTCTGTTGTGGAACACCCTGCTAGCCACTGCAAGGGGGTGCAACCTCTGCCGCCTGCTGCAATGTGCTGGGTCGGTTAAGGCTGCAGCTAGGAATCCCAGACTAGCTGTCCCTGCAGGATCCCTGGTGGGAGAAGGCTTTAGAGTATGCAGAAGTCTACAACACTATACCATACGTCATCTGGAGATACTCGACTTAAGAGGGTATAGGGATTAGCCACAACTGGGAATTTTGTCTTGGTCCTTTTATTGATGGCTCTGAGGTCCTGTACTAGCCGGTAACCCCCATCCGATTTCCTTACTGCCAGTATGGGAGTGTTATGTCTTGACATGCAAGGTTCTAAAGTGCCTTTATTTAACAAGTCCTCTATTATAGGTTTCAGTCCCCGCCTTCCCTCTAACGGGAGAGGGTATTGCTTCACTCGAACTGGGCTTTCTGGTTTCTCAATTTCTACAACAATAGGCTCCATCTCAATTTTCCCCGCCTC